>SNQJ01S0012896.1:130617-148062 GCA_010110895.2 Picea sitchensis | reverse complement strand
GATTTGAGGATCAAAGGCTGTCAATGATTTATGGATCCCTAAGAAGCAGAGGATCTTCTGTATTTTGCCCATCAATCATTGTTTATATTCAAGTATTTATTGATTCATTAAATTGAGAGGATCTATGTTTAGTGAAAATTCTATCTTATGTTTTCCTTCTTCATTCTTCCACCTATCAACACATAATCTTGTTTTCTGTTGAGCAGCTTTTGTGCCTTCGATGAGTAGGATGTTTGTGACTCCATTTCCCATTGGTGTAGCCTACTGATATATAGTTTGCAACCCTCTCTCTTTATTTATCCATCTTGATGATCCACCTATTCAAAACCAAACTTATCTTTTACATTCTGATGGGTGTTGATCTTACACTTTAGTAGTCAAAGTGTGACTTTCAGTGCTAACATCCTCTATGAGTGCCTTAGAGCTAGGATAAAAAGGGCAAGGTGACTCCTTTATCATAGTGCAAGGTGTTGATATTATGGTAGTTGCGGGAGGTATTAACATCCATGTGTAACCTTTGACTATAATAGTATATTCTGGAAGAAAGAGAAACCCTAAACAGATGTGTAAAAACCCTAGAAGACAAGTCGGCTCAGTAAAATAATTAATATTAAAGTTTTAGCTCCTAGAAATAAAATTCGGCCTAGACAAGTGACAAGAAGGACTATAAATAAGAGGCTCTTGAGATCATTTTGTACACACCTCACTCACACTCTCAGAAAGGTATAGTTCAAGTTTGGAGCTCCAACTATAAAAAAGGAAGGTGGATCTTCATGGGTGTTTCTTGTTCTCTCTCTCTAGCACTATCTAGCCTAAGATATGTGCCCTACCTTCTAGTATCTCTTGGTGGTATTCTTCGTGACATTTGTGGTATTTTGATATTCCTGGTGGTATCCTTGGTGGTAGCCTAATAAGTGCAACTACAACTGATGCAATTGAGTATTGTTCTTGTTCTTTGGTTGTGGAGAGACTCTCTCTTGTGCACTACCCTTGGAGGAGGTGTTCTCTCCTTGTCTTGTGTTGTTTCTGCAGTTGGATTATGTTTTTTGGTTCCATCTCGTGCTAAAACTATAGCTAGGGTTTATCTGTTGGTTCTAGTGTGTCTTTATGAAATCATTATATCTAGTAAAGGTTAAGGTTCTCGAGGGTGGCTACATGCTTATGGTTTGGTGACAATAGTGATATTGTCTATGGTAAAACGAGCACATCGAATATTTTAACAAGTTATGGGACCACACTACCTTCAAAAAAATCTAACCACCGGATGATAGGTCGACAGTTCTTTATCAAGCTCATTGTAGCACCGGTTGTAGCTACAACTAGGGTCTTTGATTTTGTAGTTGTAGCAAACCCTGACCTAAATTCTTGGGCACTTTCAGTGAAGCATTGGACCTAATTCTTGGATATTCTAGTGCACCTTAGCCTAGAAAACACTCTGGTTTCCTCAACCAACAAAAATGTCAAGTTTGAATTCTTGGTCAAAGTCAAATTCAAAGGTTGACTACTCAAAGTCAAATTCAAAGGTTGACTACTCAAAGTCAAACTCAAAGGTTGACTTTTGGTCAAAATTGTTTTTTATGGTCAAAGATGAAATTTCAGGTTTTCTAGCTTGTTCTAATCACTGAACCTTTTTTATTCAGTTTCTAACCTCTTCTTGTCAAGATGGTGTCTAGTTTTAGATTAGAAGACAAGTTGAGTGATGCTATAAATTTCAAATCTATGCACTTGTATATGCTTTTCAAGTTATATCATCCAACAAAGCATGAGTGTGTTTGTAGGGGATGTACAAGAGACATTGTCCAAGCAATGATCTTGGATTTAGTACATTCAAAGGAACAAACACACCCTTCCTAGCAGTTGATCCTCCAGGATCTAGGTTTGTTTGATCAAATTGTTAAGTTTCTATTTTCACATATCAAGTTTGATAGTTGCTACATTACAAGTAAACACTATAGTTGTGACAACAATATTTGAAAGGTTCTATTACTTCTAGGTATACTTGGTTTCATATAAGTACTATTGATATAGATTCTTATTGCACTTGTTTTCTAAATGAACTAAAATATCCTTTAGGAGATATTTCTTGTTTTTCTCCTGGGTAGGTCACCTTTGTAATTCTATGATGACTACCATATATATGTTCTTATGAAATTTCTATTGGAAATACTTTTTCTCTTGTTGTTATTGTTCCGGGAAGGTCACATGTGATAGCTCTAAGAAGGAGCTAGAGTGACAGTTGCAAACATGAGAAGATGACTCCATCAAGCGGTGAGGCAAGTGATCTCACCAAGTACCAATTATAAAGGAAGAATGTAAAGAAAAAAGATTTTTGAACATGATTCACTCAGATGTGTGTGGACCAATGTCAACCTCCTCACTAAGTGGATAAAGATATTGATGTTTGATAATGGAGGAGAATACACCTCCAAGAAGTTCGTTGCCTTTTGTAAAGGAACTAGGATTAGGAGGGAGCTAATTGTCCCGCATAATATTCAAAAGAATAGTGTGGAAAAAATAAAGAACCGATACATTGAAGAATCTCTTAAGGAAATGATGAATGACCATAATCTATCCATGTTTATATCAAGCAACTATGACAACCGTATATGTTTAGAATACAAGTCCTCATCATATATTGAAGAACATGACTCCAGAAGAAGATTTCTTCGGAAATAAGCCAAGTGTTGAACACTTGAGGATATTTGGTTGTCCTGTCTATATTCATGTTCCCAAGGAAAAAATAAAGAAGTTGGAACCTTTAGGAAATAAAGGCACATTCGTTGGATATAGTGAGTCATCAAAAGATTATAAAATCTATGCTCCAAGTAAACAAAAGGTTGAAATCAACATAGATGTGACATTTGATGAAAATATTGGTTTCAGGAAATCTATAGAAGATTCCATGGATCCCAATGATGAAGAAGAACATGAAGGTCCCAAGGAAGAAACTACATGTTCTAGAGAACATCTCAATGCAAAACTTTCCACCTTTGAAGAAGCACTCAAGAAGAAAGAAGGGAAGGAAGCTATGATGGAAGAATATCAATCCATCATGAAAAATGATGTATGGGAAACTGTTCCTAGACCTGAAGGAAAGTCTGTAGTCACTTCAAAATGGGTTTACAAGATAAATCATGCAGTGGATGGGAGTATCGATAAATACCAAGCAAGATTTGTGGCTAGAGGGTTCTCCCAGCAAGAGGGAGAAGACTATGATGAGACGTTTTCTCCAGTTTCCACATACACCTCTATTAGAGCCATCATATCTCTTGCAACATCCATGGGTTGGAGTTTACATCAGATGGATGTAAATACCATTTTTCTCAATGGAGTAAGTGAGGAAGAAGTATACATAGAGAAACCTCAAGGTTTTTTAGGTACACCTTGTTAACACCTAATTTGTTCTACATTGTTTTATTCCTCATTCATTCCTACTTGTCATTTCAAATTTAGTATAAGTTATAAATATTTAGCATTGTGTTGTTAAAGGTTTAATATCTCACCTTAAAGGGATTACAATAATGTTAGATCGAATGAATGAGATGGACTTCATTTTGTGAGAGGGGGACATAAGGAATTATACACATGTTTAAATGATTGTTTGATGACATCACTTGGCTTGAAATATTTTCATTTGATCCATAAGTCACATCAACATCTATACTTCATGATTATTTAACTCAGTAAGTTGTAGATTCAAATTCTAATCCTCCCAAGAAAGAAAAAGGAGAACTCTGGCTGAGCACTACAGGAACTTCCACATGTCCCTGGTCGTGATTATTTCGATCACCTTGGGGAGTCATGGAAGTTGTGGATTGTACTACAAAGATGATGAGTATGAAAAATAATTAGCAAGTACCCATTGTCAGCCATAGCATGCGAAGATGTGTTTTATTTTCATTTATACATGTCAGATGTCCAGAAGGTTACACAGATGAGTTTTTTCAAAAAATATATTTTCAAAAATGGCGCATTATTTGTTACCTACAACAGCTGGTCAATTTGAATTTGCACCCACAGAGCTAGAAGATCCCCTATTATTCTCATTACACAATATACATATCCATTCTTTGTAGCCAAGAGTCTATTCTTATGTTCGCAGCTGTGCATATGGGTAAAGGTGGACATGAGAATAGGAAAGAGCCTGAAGGGCCTGATATCATGGAGGTTTATGAACACAATTGACACATTTTTGATCGGGCAGGTTGGTATCTATTTTTTAATAAGTTGGATGGTCATCATTACATTGCAGCCAAGGCGTTTGCTGAAAGTTTCAATGAACAGTGGGCCCGAATTGCAAACCTGGTAATGCAGGTTACAAAATATTCCATAAAAGTTGCTTGCAACCTCCTGGCTGATGGGACAAAGGCATTCCTAGGGATTGGATTGTTGATGAATGGATGCAAGCCTTACTCATGATCAACAGATTCATCACATGTGAGGGGTGTTATTATGATGTATTTTTATTTCATCTATGATTTCCGCTTCATTTGGCAGGAATTAAGAGAATGAATCTACCTTATTATTTCTTAAGGGATCTCAATAAGATGGCCATGAAGGTCCAAGAAAACACCAAAACCCCTCCTCATGGAATTTATCATCAGGTCTTGATTAAAGTACTTGTCAAGGCCGAGATGGGGAAATTGTAGAAGACTTGGGATCAATTTTTGATCCAGTCGGGTTTTGAGAAGGAAGTGCATCCTCCTGCTTCACAATCACATGATAATGTTACTAAGCCTGAACAAGAAACTCCACCTAGCACCAGTCAAACAACTGCTTCAAAGAAGAGAAAAAGAGCAGATCACTCAAAGACTTCAGATGAGGTTGTGAAAGCTACTCCAACTAGCTAGCAAGTAGATGCAGGGTCTTCCCGTATCCTAGGTGGAGGTAAGCATCCTTTTCCTTTTGCACAAAAGACTTATTCTAGAAGGAACAAAAGGCTAGATAAACCTAGGGTTTTCATGGAAGATCAACAACCTGAAACAACATAAGCATTTGAATATCCTATACAGCCTAAATATTCTATCCCATAGATTACTCCTCCTACCTCAAGCTCCTCTGAATACGATGGCTCTAAATACATAATTTTGGTAAGGAAGAGAAGAATAAGGACTCTAAATAAATTCAGGCTAACATCCAAAACATTATATGACCCTACCATCAAAGAGAAGGTCATAATTATCGATGAAGAGCCTGTTAAACCTATGGAGAAGCCATCTACTAGTAAGAGAATCCCTGTAATCAAGCCTGAGAGGAAAAAATATAAAAAGGGAAGTCTGACAATGAATAAAAAGATACCTTCAGACACAAATAGAGTCCCTGCCAGAAAACAGGGTAAGAATAATGTGAAAGGCTCAAACCCTAAGATTGGATCTGGAGGGGTTAATCCCACAAGAATCACAACTAGATATCAATCCAAGCAGACCAAAAAGGATAGTTTGGATTTGCTGGAAAAAGTAGTCACATCAATATTTCATGGAGATCTGACAGTTTGAGAATTCCACCCCAAATGCAAAATGCTAAACTGTGATTTATGATGATGGAGTATGGGATAACCTTTTGTTTCTCATCTCTAAGGTATCATGCTTCTTTTTGTTATGTTCAGCTGTAGACTGGGTGAAGAAAGGCATAGAAAATGTGTTTTTTTTTTTTTTTTTGTATGTCGCTACAGGAAGTTCCCGCAGTCGCACACAAAGAAAAACAGGGGCGCTACAGGAACACCCACAACAACCGATTTTGCTGCTAATCTCACCCAGTTTCATATTTTTGTAATAGAGGAGGGCTATATCTATACTATCATCTTACAGATCATGTTATGAAGCTATACACCTCCTGTGGATCTAAAAGGCTATATTGGGATACAAATATAAATGCAAATTGGGCACCAGGACTGAGTTGTCAAAGGTTGGATTCATATGGATCTTTGAATATCAGCTATATCTAGGAAGGATAAAGAAGATGTTGTAGTGTTATCATCCGAATGTAGAGCAAGTCAAGCAAAGAGTGTTTTATCCATGGTTGTTGCCTTAATCCTAGGAAGTTTTTTGTAAGTTGTTATTATTTTATATATGAGGAGTTAAAGACTGAAATTCATTTTGAGTTTTGTAGGGATTGATTTTGAGTTGTCCTTGATAGTCAGGATCGACCATAAGTACATGTAACTAATTCAAAACACTATATATTAAATGATGTAGAAGAAGAAAGGGTCGAATCCCTGTTTTTGGCTTGATATGATATATCTTAAGACTATTTTGATCTATCTTGCTTATGTAAAGACTTCAGCTACTAATGAATTTGATGGTTAGTTTGATATCTTTCTTTGTTTATCATCTTCATGTTTTCCTCTAAACACTTTGCTGATGTTATAAAAGATTATGAAAAATGCTTTTTGTGTTGAGAAGGTTGCTTTAAAGGGTTTTAGTAATCTTTGCCACATTGGTGTTTTCCTGAAATCTTATTTAGAATGAATTCTAAATAAAGGTTTATTCCTCTTCTGCATAAAGACATTAAAGACACGATTTTTTATTGCTGTATTTATCAGTCTTTGTTTTTCCCCTTCTCTCAATCACATCACTTAGAATATTAAATCTATAGCCGTCAGTTTTGTTTACCTGACTTGCTCCACTTAGGTGAGTGATATTAATAGATCAGATCATTATTCTCTTTCAAATAAAGGAAGGATTTATCCATCTTAAAACCCCGATTGAAAATTTTGAAACAAGGTGTTCTAGGCTTAACTCAATAGCACTCTTGAGTTGACTTCTAATGCTAAAATATTCTGGCGTCTTTTTCGGGGACAAAAATGATGAGATTTTCCGTGGGTAGAATGGCATAAGTTTATAGATCTAGTTGTAGATGGTGAAACTATAACTAGACACAGTTGACTGTAATATCCTTTTACCTGGTGACTCCACATAAGACACTCTGGATCCAAAGAGAAAGGGGACTAGAGCTCATCCAAAATCTCCAGATGTGCCTGTTGTTTCAAACCCTGAGAAGATCCTGAAACAATCCAAATCTCTTAAAAAATTAGGATCTGAAAAACTGTTTCTTTTACCTCCTTCTGAAAAATACACCTTGGGGAAAGAGGAATTTGTAGAAATATAATCTTTTTACACACCCTATCCTAAGAGTAGATATAAATTTGAGGAAAACCTTGAATTCCTTGAAGAAACAGAGTACATTCCCTTCAAAAAGATCCCAATCCTTGAAGAAATTCAAAAAGAGAAACCCAATCTTAGCCTCCAAGTTAATATCTTTGCTGTTGAAAAACTTGTTGAAGAAATTCTCTAGTCCTCTCCTAAGATTCAATTGGTGAACATCCCTAAGCCCTCATCACCACAATCACCACAATCACCACAATCACCACATAAAAATCAACATTTGGGTGGTCAAACAATGGATGGTGCAACATATCCCAATCCAATAGATGTTATCAGGGATGCTAGATATGCAGCTTTGGTATTGCCAAATAATCTTCATCCTATCCGAGAAAATGATTACATGAAGTACCTTCCAAGGTTTGACAATGAAGGGGAAAAAACTGCAAAGGAGCATTTAACTGCTTTTTATTCCTTTGCTGATAATTTTCAAGTGGATTATGATGATGTGTGGATGAGGCTTTTTGTTCAAAGTTTAGATGGAGAAGTGAGGAAGTGGTTTAGGAACATAAGAGATAACTCTATTATGACCATCACAGACCTTGATTCCACCTTCTTGAGAAAGTGGGGAGACACGAAAGACGATTTTTATAACATGACATAATTCAACAATCTTCGAAGAAAGAATGGTGAGTCTGTCTCTGAATTCTCTTAGAGATTTAATCGGATGTACCAGAAAATCCTAGACAATATCAATCCAACTGAAAGGTTGGAAAAGGTCACTTATGCTAATGATTTTGATGATGATTTTTGTTTGCTTCTTATGGAAACAAGATCATCCATCCTGACTAATATGTAAGATTCATCTCTTGAAGTTGAATCCAACATTATAGTATCATAACATCTCAAGAAGAGATCAGATAAGGGAAATATAAAAGAAGAATATAAGTCTTCTACATCAAATACTAAAATTCAGAAGATTTCCTTGGAGGAGATGGCAAGAAAGATGGAGGAAATAACATCTGAGTTGTCTAAAATCAGATTGGAAAAACATAAATGGAATGCACCTAAAGAAGGAAATCAGAATACAAATCAATATAGAATCCCTTATAACCCTCATATCATGTAGAGGGATAAGAATAATAATGATGATAAAAAAATTCAGACACCTCTGCAGAATAATTATATTGAAGACAATCAGGAAGTTGAAGATGTAGATGAAGATATGGATATTCATTTCTTCGGAGATGAGATTTCTCTCAGTCACCTAACACAAAATGAATATGAATATTCATTGAATTCACAGGCTAGAGGAAGTCCAAATAATATGTTTTGTAGTACATATCAACAAGGGTACAATCTTAGATCCAACTTAGCTTCTGCAAAATATGCTCCTCAAAATGACAAATCTTCTCCTAAAAAAGATAAACCTGTTTCCCCAGCAGTACACACAGTAAAAAGGAATCCTGAAAGAAAGAAAGTACAACCAATTATGAAAGTATCAGCTCCGGAAGTAGACAAGTTCTCATTTCCTTTCAACCTAGAACATGAGATAAGTAAGATCAAAATTCCTATTCCTCTGACTGAATTGGTTGAAACAAATTCTTATAGGAGTCAGATTTTGAAATGGTTACAACCTTCTTCTATCATTGATCCTATTACTGATGTGATTAATATCCAAGATGAAAAACCCGCTATTGTCTTAGGGCCAATTGTAGAAGAGAGGGATGACTCCACTCCTCCTTTTTATGTCTCATTAAATGTTCATGAAAAATACTTCATAACTTCCTATTAGATTCTGGAGCCTCCCATAATCTTATGCCAAAGGTTGTCACATAATAATTGGGGTTAGAAATCACTAAATCATACCACAATCTCTTTCCTTTTGATTCCAAAAAATTCAAATGCTTGGGGGTTATCACATACCTTGTTGTTTCATTATGTCAAATCCCAACCAAAATTTTATTCATGGATATAGTTGTAGTTGATATCCCTCCTAGGTTTGGTATGATGTTGTCCAGATCTTGGTGTAATAAGCTTGGGGGATCTCTTAAAATGTATCTCTCTTATTCCATTATACCTTTGTTTGGAGGAGAATTTAGAAGACTCTATCGTGAGGCTCAATTGGCATATATTATCAGTGATAATGATCATTCTATAAATCATCGTATCTATGCAATTGATGTGGATTTGGGATCCTCTATATTTCATATTTTTAGTGTTGTCCAACAATCGTTTCCTTTGACAAAATCAGTTGCTTCCCCATAGTCTACTGAAAATCAAAATTTTCTATGGAAATTATACTTTGATGGAGCCTCATCCAGAGAAGGCACATGGGCATGTGTAGTGCTGATTTCTCCTAAACATGAAGTCATTACCCTGTCTTACAAGTTAGAATTTGATACAACAAATAACATTGCAGAGTATGAGGCATTTCCGTTAGGTCTCAGGGTAGCCAGAGAAATGAAAATCCAACATTTGAAGGTGCACGGGGATTCTGAACTCATTGTACAACAGGTTAGAAATGTATATCAAACAAAGAATATTTAGTTGATAGACTACATAAATGAGGTACGAGACATTTTTGAAGCCTTTTTTTGTCTTTTAATATTGTATATATTCCAAGAAATCAGAATTAGCAGGCTGATTCACTCGCCGTGGCAACAAGTACTTTTAAAACTCCATTTCCCCCAAAGCTGAAATATGAGGTTGAGGTTAGGTACTGACCATCTATTCCAAACAATGTCAAGCATTGGAGAGTTTTTGAGGAAGATTCTAAAATCAAAAGGTTCATTGAAGTTGTAAATTATTTTTCTTCAATTCATATTGACCAAGATGAGGATTTGGATGAGGCTAACCATAATTTGAATTTTCATAATATGATTGCTGGGAATAAGATCTTGCAATTTCCTACTAATCATATTCCAAAAGGCCTTGTACCTCTTGAAATAAATTTTTATCATATTGATGTTCCTGTGAAGCTTCATGATCCAGAAAAAGAAGCAGAGGTGACTGATTGTAATCTTGAGACTACTGCCAATCCCAAGCATGTTAAATTATAAAAATTCCCGTCAACAAAATACCAAGCTAAATATGAAGAACTGTTGAAGCAGTTCACTGATATTTTTTCATGGAAATACGTAGATCTTAAGACCTTTGATGAAACTGTCATTCAACATAAGATACCTTTGAAAGAGAATGTAAAACCTTTCAAGCAGAAATTAAGGAAAATAAATCCTTTTTTGTTACCTATTATGGAGAAGGAAGTCAATAAACTTTTAGATGACAAGATCATTGTACCCTTGAGGTACTCTAACTGTATAGAAAATCTAGTGCCAGTGAGAAAGAATAATGGTGAAATCAAACTTTGTGTCAATTTCAAAAATTTGAACAGATGTTCCCGAAAAGACAACTATCCATCGCTCAAAATGGAACATATATTGCAGAGGGTGGTAGGATCTAGTAGGTTGTCTATGATTGATGGTTTATTTGGATACAATCAGGTAGTTGTTCATCTAGATGAAATGGAGAAAACTGTGTTCAAAACACCTTGGGGTAATTTAATGTATGTCTGAATGCCTTTTGGTTTGATGAACGCTGGGGCCACTTTTCAGTGAGCCATGGATATTGCCTTCGTGGGAGAGAAGGATAAGTTTGTGGTCATCTATTTGGATGACATTACTATTTTATCTAACTCTGATGAGAAGCATCTACACCATTTGAGACAGTATTTCTGAAGTGCATAAGGTATGGTCTTTCTTTAAATTCAAAAAAGTCGCATTTTTCTTTAGAACAAGGGAAATTGCTAGGGCATATTGTTTGTGCTGATGGAGTTTAAATTGATTTTGCTAGAGTGATACCCACTCATAAGATTTCTATCCCTAGAACTAAGAAGGAAATCCAGTCTTTCCTTGGGAAGATAAAATTTCTCAGAAGGTTTATTCCCAACTTTATTGAATTGGTCAAATACATAACTAACATGTTGAAAAAAGGTAGTGAGATCAAATGGAGAACTGAAGCCAAATATTCTTTCGAGTCTATTAAGCAAGATATTTCAGATGCCCCTTTTTTTATTAGCCCATATTTTGAAAAAGAGTTCCTGATTTTTTGTTTTGCATCTCAAGATTCTTTAGCAGCTACTCTTTTGAAGAAATTTTTTGAGGGTTTTGAACAACCCATTGCATTCTTCAAAGAGGCACTTCGGGATGTTGATTTAAAATAAAATATTATGGATAATAAGGTTTTTTCTTTGGTGAAGGAACTGAAGTATTTTAGAGTTTCTGTGCTACATTCCAAAGTCATTTCATATGTACCATTTAGTGCTATTAAAGACATCTTGAGTCAGTCAGATAGTGATGGAAAGAGAAGTAAATGGATAGGTAAGCTATTGGAATATGACATGGAGATCAAGTCTACCAATTTAGTCAAAGGGCAGGGGTTAGCTAAGATTCTAGATGATTCCAATTACAGAGCTCTGGGAGTTGACTACATCTGTAATAATTCAGGAAATTCACATCCTCAAACCAAAAATTCTCAAGTCAATGAAAATATTGTTGAATCAAAATGGTACAAAGATATCCTTTATTTTTTGCAGAATTTTCAAGCTCCTCTAGGAATGGATAAGTGTAAAGTAAGATCCATGAAACTCAAAGTGGTTAAGTACTGCCACGCTCATGGGATAATTTTTCATGTTTTTTCCAAAAACGAGATTCTCTATTTTAAAAATGATTCACCCAAATTCTACAGGATAAAATTATTTTACATTTAAAATCACCAAAATTTTATAAAAACTATATAAAATCCTTAGAAATCTGAATATTTTTACAAAAATGTTGCCAATCATTTATAGTTGGAATACGAAGGATTAGTAAGATTCGCCAAGGTTTCTACATTTAAAAATAAATTTCCATCCTTAAAATGATCCCTGGTACTATGTAAATTATCAAACTTTGTTTTGGAGGGACCCTTCTATATTTTTACTGAGGTGTGTTGATGAACAAGAAGCACAGAGAACCATGTAAGAATTTCATGATGGATTGTGTGGGGGACATCACTTTTGGAATTCCATTGCATATATGATACTTAGGTCTTGGTAATATTAGCCTAGTATATTTTCTGATGTCTGTGCAAAGGTTATAGCATGTGAGAAATGCCAAAAGTTTGCTGGTAAACAAACGCTTAAATCCTTAGTCTTACCTCTCAAACCTGTAAAAGTTTCTGCACCTTTCCAATAATGGGCTTTAGATTTCATTGGCAAGATCCACCCTCCATCTAGTGGCCAACACAAATGGATTTTGAAAACTACAGATTACTTCACGAAGTGGATTGAAGTTGTGCCTACAAGGAGGGCTACTGATAAGGTAATCATAAGTTTCTTTGAAGAGCATATTTTGTCTATATTTGGTTGTCCAGAAGTGATCATCACAGATAACGTAGTAGATTTCAAATCCACTAACATGGTAAAGTTTTGTGAATACTATGGATTCAAGCTTAGGCATTCTACTACTTATTACCCACAAGGTAATGGGCTAGTTGAATCATCCAATAAAAGCATGGTCAAGATCATTAATAAGCTTCTGGAATATAATAAGACATTTTGGCACTCAAATTTGAAATATGCTTGGTGGGATGATCATGTTAGCACAAAGAGAGCAATTGGAACCTCACCATTTCTGTTAGTATATGAAATGGAAGAAGTATTTCTAGTACATCTTTCTTTTCCAGTTGTAAAATTGTTGCAGGAAATTGAAGTTGAACCTAATTATGCTATTAGAAGGATTTTCCAAATTGTAGAATTGCAACAAGCACGAGAAAAAATTCTGGAGAAGGAACATCAACATCAACATCAACATAAAGTTAAAGAGACTTTTGACAGAAAAGAAAAAACATAGCAGTTGGTACCTAGTGACTTATTTCTGAAATGGGATTCTCGTAGAGAATATCTTCATGGGAAATTTTATATCCTGTGGTCAGGTCCATTCGGGGTGGAGAAGGTTTTGGATAACAACACTTTCTTATTGAAAAATTTGAAGGTGAAGAGGTTTTTGGTGGCCCAGTAAATGGGATTTTTCTGAAGAAATTCTTTTACGAAGGCCATTTGTGGCCTGAAACTCATTGTACACATCGATGTGGTGTAGTAGTTAGGAAATAAAGACTCCATAGCCCAATGGAACAATGATGCTTTTAATCTTTCAGTTTTCAGAAATGGTTTTTATTTTTTGCAGTCTGATACGTTTTTGAATAAACTTTGTCCAAAGCTCAGGAGTTGGAACAACATAGTTTGCAAATAATCATGGTCTGAAGATCAAAGGATGAGAAGGCATAGGTCTACTCAAAGTTCTTGGATTTTCATAGGGAAAACTCCATCCCCCATGGAGCCATTATTAACACTTACTTTGTTCTACATTGTTTTATTCCTCATTCATTCCTACTTGTCATTTCAAATTTAGTATAAGTTATAAATTTTTAGCATTATGTTGTTAAAGGTTTAATAGCTCACCTTAAAGGGATTAAAATAATTTTAGATCTAATGAATGAGATGGACTTAGTTTTGTGAGAGGGGGACATAAAAAATTATACACATGTTTAAATAATTGCTTGATGACATCACTTGGATTCAAATCTTTTCATTTGAGCCATAAGTCATGTCAACATCTATACTTCATGATTATTTAACTTAGTAAGTTGAATATTCAAAGTCTAATCCTCCCAAGAAAGCAAAAGGACAAATCTGTCTGAGTGCTACAAGAACTTCCACATGTCCCTAGTCATGAGTATTTCGAGCACCTTGGGGAGTTGTGTATTGTACTGCAAAGCTCACGAGTATGGAAAAAAGTTAGCAAGTACCCGCTATCATCCATATAATGCAAATATGGGTTGAATTTTCATTTATACACGTCAGTTGTCCAGAAGGTTACATGGATGAGGTTTTTCAGAAACATATTTTCAAAACTAGTGCATTATTCATTACCTATAGCATCTTGTCGATTTGAATTTGCACCGACAGAGCTAGCATATCCCCTATTATTATCATTACACAATAGACATATCCCTTCTTTGTAGCCAAGAGTTTATTCCTCTGGTCACAACTGCGTAGATGGGTAAATATGGACATGTGAATAGGAAAGAGCTTGAAGGGTCTGAGATCATGGAGGCTTATGAAGACAGTTGCCACATTTTTGATCGGGCAGGTTGGTATCTATTTTGTACTAATATGGAAGGTCATCATTACATTGTAGCCAAGGAATTTGCTGAAAGTTTTAAAGGACACTGGGCCCAAATTACAAACCTGGTCATGTAGGTTACAAAAGATTCCATAGCAGTTGCTTGCAACCTCCCGACTGATGGCGAAAAGTGGTTTAAAAATAAATTGATTATAGGAGGATATGTAAATCAGTTTTTGAAACCCAAACATAGAGACCCTAATTGGGACAAAGGAATTCCTAGGGATTGGATTGTTGATGAATGGATGGAAGCCTTAATCATGCTCAAAAGATTCATCACATGTGAGCGACGCTATTCTGTTGTATTTTTATTTCATCTATGATTTCTGCTTCATACGAAAAGAATTAAGAGGATGAATCTACCTTATTATTTCTTGACGGATCTCAACAAGATGGTCATGAAGGTCCAAGCAAACCCCAAAACCCCTCCTCATGGAATTTATCATCAGGGATTGATTAAAGTATTTTTGAAGGATGAGTTGGGGAAATTGTAGAAGACTTGGATCAATTTTTGATCCAGTCATGTTTTGAGAAGGAAGTGCATCCTCCTGCTGCACAATCACATGATAATGTTACTAAGCCTAAACAAGAAACTCCACCTAGCACCAATCAACCAACTACTTCAAAGAAGAGAAAACGCGAAGCTCACTCAAAGACTTCATAAGAGCCTATGAAAGATACTCCAACTAACCAGCAAGCATATGATGATGGAGTATGGGATAACATTTTGTTTCTCATATCTAATGTATCATGCTTCTTTTTTTATTGTTAGTTGCAGACTGGGTGAAGAAAAGCATCGAAAATGTGCAAATTTTGGTTTTTTGTATGTCGCTATAGGAATTTCTCGCAGTCGCACACACAGAAAAACAGGGGCACTACATGAACACTTGTAGCAACCAATTTTGCTGCTAATCTCACCCAATTTCATATTTTATTAACAGAGGAGGTCTATACCTATGTTAACATCTTATGGATCATGTTATGAACCTATACACCTCTTGTGGATCTAAAAGGCTATATTGGAATACAAAGATAAATGCAGATTGGGCACCGAGACCGAGTTGTCAAAGGTTGGATTCATATGGATCATTGAATATCAGATATACCTAGGAAGGAAAAAGAGGATGTTGCAGTGTTATCATCAGAATGGAGAACAAGTCAAGAAAAGAGTGTTTTATGCATTGTTGTTTCCTTGAGCATGTTATCGCTCTGTAATTTATTAAGGCTGTGAAAGAAATGGATATAGGTAATCACAAAACCACTTTGGAAGATAGGATCTATCCCTACCAACTTTAGAGAGGGATCTCACTGTAAGATTTTGATTTGTTTAGATTAAAATATTAAGCTGGTTATCATAGTTTAGGGTTTGTTGGTTTGATTTGAATTGTTTGGTTGGAACAATGAAGATGGTCCATTGGGAAAATGGAGTCATAGTTTTGAATTGATCGAATACAAGGTTTAATAGGATAATATTGTAGGGCAGGGTAGGAAAATTCACTGGATCCTCAAAGATTTAAGGTATGGAGAAGATGAAAAAGGTCTGGAAATCCAATAAAAACAGAGCAATTAAGAATTCTAATTTTAATCTTCAGTGGAGAACAAAAAAATTATTCTAAAGACAGAGACAAAGTGTACATTTAAACAAATTATGTCCTTTATATTATTAGAATGATTCATAAAAACATAAAAATTATTCTAAATCCAGAGACAAAATGTACATTTAAACAAATTCTGTCCTTTATCTTATTAGAATAATTCATAATTTAGGAAAAAATAGTGATAACATAGGAAAAAAATTAACACAGAAAAATGAACTTCACCAATAAAGTTGACACAAGTATCCTGTAATAATTACACTGTATTACTGGAAAATCTGATCAATGGTGTCTTTGTGGGATGATTTACAATACTGGTCCTATCCTTCAAAACAAATTCCAACCCTTCATACTTTGAAATGAGAAGTATTTATAAATTTATTTGCAAAAGATCCTGTCATAACTGATCCAGATTTATTTTAGGGATATCTAAAATAACATCTATCTCTAATCACAACAATATAGGACTGTTAAGATCCGATTGGATTTCTGGCACTGTTTTGATGGAAGCTATTGATGATCTGTCCTTTGACTCCTGTTGCATTGTTGATCCTTGCTACCGATTGTGACTATTTTTGCAAGAATCGTGCATTGAAATATGGAATTGGTTCATTGTTTGGGCCATTTTTGAGTGCACATATCTCTCTATCGGTATTTATTAGATATAATTCCAGCTTGGAGATGAATACCTTTTCAATGTCATTAAATACACACACTGAGATCCTTGGAACCATTAGCATATTTTGAGGTTTTTATTGAGGAATGATTGATTTTTCGATTCATCCATTGGGGATATCATGGAGATTAATGTTGATACTGCTTAGGTGCCCAATCTCATCAATAGATTCTATTGAACAACACCTACAACACATCACAATCAGACTTCATTGAAATCATTTCCATTCTCACATGCTTGTAAACCATTCTGGACTGAAACATTGAGATAATTTATTGAGGGCTCATTTTGGACATAAATCTCTGATCAAATTTGTTGAGAGGGGCTTCCATTCGTAGTTGTAGCCATGCCTAATTTTCAAGACCAATGGAAAAAAAAATATATTGCACTGATTTGTAAATTCCATCATTGTTTCTTTTAAATTCTATTCATGTGAAGTCGCTTGGATTGGAGTGTACGATTCACATGCATGAGGAAATATAGATATGGAACGTTATTCATAGTAAACCTTCTTTAAAATTGGATATTTTAAAACTTGGATTCCCAACAAGTAATTGTAGAAACTATAGCAGGGGACGAATCACTCTTTGAACCAACATGCTAGAGGGCGGATCGTGGAGGGTGTGCGCTAAAATCACTGGAATTTATGGAGGGAAGACTCTGAGAATGAGGAGGTCAGGATTATAAGGGGATTTTTATATGTGAAGGGATATCAGTTAGGGCGCGAGACCGTTATGGGACAACTAACAGTCATGGGGAAAGGGGTTAATTGGATAGTGGATAAGAGGTGTGGGGACATGTGTCGTGTAGGGAGATGGGGAGTAGCGGGGGAATGGGAAATATAGAGAGTG
>SNQJ01S0012896.1:89939-115317 GCA_010110895.2 Picea sitchensis | reverse complement strand
CCATGTTGATTTGCGTTGTTGCTTTCCCGCTTTCCTGTTCCCCTTTGTGCATTGAGCTGCTATGTGCCTTGTTTCGAAACAAGCCCTGCAACGCAATGAGATTCTTTCATAGTCTAGCTTTTGGGTCCAGGTGTAGTTTTTGCAGCCCAAAATAATTTCTGCTGGAAACCCTTTGCTAAAATCCATTTCCACACAAATTCTGGCATATGAAGTGGTGCTATGAATTCTAGTTTCTTTGCTTGCAAAATAAAACTTTCCTAATGCTGATCCAATATCTTGAAGAGAAGTTTTGCCCCAAAAATGCAAGGGAAGATTCGGGAGTCTGACCCAAACTGGAGCAGAAGAAAGAAAAACAGTCAGAGGATTGAAGCAAGGAGTCCAAACCATCATGCACAAACCCGAGTTTCCCCAAAATCAAGGGCAAGAGGCTAGGATCAAATCCCGATCTGCTGCCAGATCAAACTCTGCAATGAAGAAACCCTTCGAGCAGGGATGAATGAACAAATCTTCCTTGATGAGAGGCTTCCAGTGGGTTGAGATCCAGCCATTGAGATCCACAAGCCGTGGCCAAAGTCCATTGACCCGACAGATTAAAGCATTTTCCCGGAAGTAATCTTCCTCGTCTTCAGCTTCCTGGCCCATGAGAAGAGAGATCCCTGGAGCTTCTTTAAACGAGCACGAGACAGAAGGGAAGGAGCGAACTGAAGTTTGTGATTTAACAACATCACTATAGGTTGTTGGAACGCTACCCGAAGGGTCGGGGCCGAGAGGAGCCGCGCATGCCTGAGCAGCTGCAAAACCGAGTTGGGCGGAGACGTTGCGAGCTGGTCCACTGAGTGAGGGAACCGCCATTGCAGAGAGGCCTGCGATCTTTGAAGAAAGAGTAGCTGCGGCCAAGAGGCCGAGCTGCAGAAAGGAGGCGGCTAGGGTTTAACCCTAGCCGCAGAAATGCCATGAGCTGGAGCGTCCATCCCTGTGCTTGAAAAAGTTGAAGGACATGGGGGTGGGATTTGATCCACTTATGTGTGCATGGGTCACGATACCATTTTATTATAGTATCTCTTGAGAACCAAGAAGTTTTGACAAGAGGCTTTCCTTCACATTTAAAAAGAGGTGACCACCAAAAACAAATGTTCATTTAAGGAATGTATGATTTAAGGGAAATCTCCTTCTAGGAGAGGTTGGAATTAATAGCCTCTTAGGTCTTTCATATGCTTTTCAAAAAAAATGTGACAACAAATTTAACATGAGATGGAATGAGTAGGAGGGTTTTGAAAAAAACTACTTTCCAAGAATTATTCCCAAGTAAAATCCTTGTTTTCTTTCATGTCTAAGAAGGACCTTCCAATATTCTTTACCATCAACAACTTGAATTACCCATTTGGCACACAAACTTTTGGTTGTAAGTGTGTTTTGAGAATACCTAGGTTGATATGCAATGAACACCAAAATAACATAAAAATAGAAAGAGAAGTGACTCCATGCCTTAAGAATGAGAAATAATAATGAATGAGAAGTCTCTTCGAGGGGGCATCCTCCTTTTACAATATAAAAAATCCACAAGATGATATTATCTCTAAAACGAAATCTCCTTGGTATATATAGGAGACAAAGGGTACAATTGCAGTTAAAGGGTCTAGTTGACCAATAAGGATAACACTAATATAACAATAGAAATTTAACAACTCAATATATATGGATTAACATTCCCCTCCCCTTCAAACAAGTGTTTCCCTCAACACTTGTCAATTAGTAGTGGACATTTCTGCATGAAGAACTCATATTCCCATGTAGCCTCCTCTACTAGTAGGTTCTTCCACTTGACGAGATACTCAATAATTACTCAATTTCACAATTTTTTTATCCTTGTTTCAACGATTGCTTCAAGTTCTAATATGATTTTCCCTTCTTCATTAATCTCCATTAAAATATTATGAACTATGATCTTGTCATTTATTAACTTCTTTAAGCAAGAAACACAAAAAACTAGATGTATACATGAAGATGTATGTAACTCCAATTTTTAAGGCATACTTCCAATTCTTAGCAACACCTTATAGGGACCATTGTAATTGGGTGCTAATTTATTTTCCTTCTTTGTTGCTCAAGGGACACAGATTTATATGGTTCTAGCCTAAACAATACCCAATCCCTCAATTCAAATTCCTTTTGTTGTGATGTTGATTTTCTTGTTGTTTTAGCTTATTTTTTTCTAGCCAAGTTTTCCTTCAATAGTTGTCAAACCTCTTGTTGGTTCTCTATGTGATCCTCCATTGCTTTAACCTTCACTTTCCCTCTCATATTATGATAACCATAAAGTGCCATAAATGGGGACATTTTTTTATGAAGTATGGAATGATTTGTTGTACCGCCATTCTACCAAGGGAAACCAGTTGAACCATCATGTTTGTTTATTATATGCAAAGAAATGAAGATACCCTTCTACACATTTATTCATGATATCAATTTTCCCATTAGGTTGAGGATAGTAAGAGGAGTTGTGAGCTAATTGATTACCCAAATAAGAAATAATAAAATTACTAATGAAAATTGGATCTCTATCACTTACAATAATCTCTGGGATTCCATGTGGCTTCTAAATTATTGTCTTCATGAATGCTCCAACTACTATACTTTATTTAAATGGGTGAGAAATAGAGAAAATATTGGCATAATTTGTGATTCTGTCCACCAATACCATGATGACATTATTACCTTTGGCCTTTGGTAGACTTGTAACAAAATTCATTGAGACCTATTCCCAATGTTGACTTGGTATAGCTAATGCTTCTAGAAGACCCATGGTCTTCCTTATTCTATTGGCAAACCAAGCATTCAACCAAAAAAATTTGAACATCAATTTTAATACCTTTCTAGAAAATATCCTTCTTGATCACCTGGTATTTTTTTTAGGATCCTTAAATATCCTCCTATATTAGAAGAGGTGTGATTCCAAAAGGGCCTTTTATTTGAGTTGGGAATTATTACTTAAATATAAGCGATATTGATACTGTAGTGAATCATTATTTCACACAAATTTATCTAATGAACTTGAGTCCTCCTGTAGTTGTTGAATGATCTTGTGTTCCTTATGATATTGCTTCCATTCTATCCTTACTTCTTCCACCCAATAAGACTGTGGAATGGAAATAACATAAAGTACTCCCTTTGTGTCTTATTCTTTCCTTAAAAGTTCATTTTCCATCACATTTTGTTTTCCATTTTGTAGGATAATTTCAAAGTCATAACCTACCATCTTTGTAACACATTTTGTTTTCTCTTATAAATATAATTGGTGTTCCAAGACATGATTTATTTTTATCTTGAAGTGTCTTCCAATTAGGTAAGGGTGTTATTTCTTAAATGCATGTAGTATGGCCAACATTTCCTTTTCATAAATGGGTTTGAGTAATTTATTTCCTTTAAACTGACTACTTTCAAAAGAATGGGGCCTTACTTCTTTCTTTAAAACTACACAAATTCCATGCATTGAGGCATCACAAACCACAATAAAAGTTTTTGTGAAGTCAGGTGTGGCTAGGATTTTGGTTTCTTCTCAAGTACAATAAAATGCCTCCTTTTTAAATAATGTTGTTTAACTTAAAGGTACTTCTATTTGACCATAATTCTTGACAAAATTGAATTAACAACTTGCCAATCCTAATAATCCTCTAATATTCTTCAAGGTTTTTTGAATTGGCCATTCCATCATAGTTGTAATTTTCTTAGTGACCAAGTTAACACCTTCATGAGATACAATATGACCCAATTATTACACTTAACCCCAAAATTACACTTGAAGTATTTGCATATAATTGTTTCTACTCCACTAGTTTTAAGACCATGTCAACATGTTGTACATGCTCTTCCTAGGATATGTTGTATATTAGTATATCATCAAAACACACTAACAAAATGTTTTGAGCAAGGGTTTGAAAATAAAATTCATCAATCTTTGAAGTGTGGAAGGTTCGTTAGGAAGGCCAAATAACATCACCAAAAACTCAAAATGAACTTCATGTGTTCAAAATGTTGTTTTGGGGATGTTTTCTTGCCTCATTCTAATTTGATGATATCTAGAATGGAGATCCAACTTGGTAAAGAAAATTTCTCCCTACAATTCATCTAATAATTCATCAATGATAGGAATATGAAACTTATATTTAATGGTCATCTTGTCGATCTCTCTATAATATAGACACATATTCCATGGAACTTCATTTTTGTAAACCATAACCACTAGTGGAGAGAAATCACTTTGGCAAGGTTAAATGATGTCAACCTATAACGTTTCTTGAACCATATGCTCAATCACATTCTTTTGTGAATATGGTTACTTGTAAGGTTTGATGTTAGGTGGTACACTTCCCGATTGAAAATGAACAATATGGTGATGATCTCAAGTAGGTGGAATATCTTTAGGAATCTCTCCAAATACCTTGGAATGATTTTAAATAAATGTTTGGAGATCCACATGAACATAGGGTCTAGATGTTTAAACATAAAGTGAGCACAATTATGCAAATACATAATGGTTTCCATTTTTTAGCAATTTTGTCATGTTGTTATAGCTGATCACTTTAGAGATTTTATCTTGGATACCTCTAGGTTCAATTTCGTGGCCTTCCAAGGAAAATATCATGAAAATTTCTTGAGAATTAAGGGACATTGTCCCCAATGATTGTATCCACTGGACCCTTAGTACAAAACCAACACCACCCATTTGGATTTCAATAATTAGATTATCCAATAAATACTCCCCCATAGTGAGATTAATACTATGGCACTTCCTTGAACAATTTATGGTACCTACATCGACAATAATTACCTGAAACTCTACTGTTGGATATATAAAGCAATTGAGAAGTTTGACTAATTTTCAATTAATGAAGTTATGGGTACTACTAGAATCAATCAACACCATTACCTTTTTAGTTTTGATATATCATTCTATATTGAGAGTTTGAGTAGTGTTGATGCCAACCAATGCATGATAATATGTGGTTGGATTAGTCTCTTCTAGTTATAGATCTTGCGATGGATACAATTCTTGATATTCCTCCTATTCACAATATATATAGAATAATTCCTTGTAATCACACTTATCCCCCTTACTATACTTTATATCACAATTGAAACATAGTCCCTTTTCTCTTCTTTAATCCATTTGTTGAAGAGTCAACCTTGTGGGCCGAGTGAGGTTAGGAGAGGGAACATGGTGATCTCTACAGTTGTTAGTGGTCACCCTTATAGTAGCCATATTTTTACTTTGAACTTTCCTTGAAACATTGAAAGTAGGCTCCAAGGATTCAGGTTCCAAGAGATGCACCTCCTGTTGAAAGATCTCCTTTGAAGTTCCCATAAAAATATCTGAAAAATTATCCTCTAGAATGTTCTTTACTTTGAGGCTTAACTTTTGACATTGTTGAATCTGCTATGTGATTGGACCTCTTTATCATATATTTATCAATTGACTAAAGAATGTGGTTCTTTTAATATCCCCATAATTTTTTTTATCAATTTTTTTGTAAAAATAGAACAAGAGAAAATAAAATCCTTTTTCCATTCACAAATACGTTCGTACCAAATAAAGTAATCAGGTTCTAAATACAAGGATTCAAGAGTTACATTTTGATAAATTTGACACTTGGTGTAGCTCAAAGAATTGATCCATCTGGAATATCCATGTTATAGGATCTTTACCATCAAACTTCCTCATATTTATATTAGGAATTAAGTAGTTCCTTGGTCCCAAGTTGAACCCCTGATGTATAACTTGGAGTGATGAATGATCATGATTATGGGACTCAATCTCTGTGTACTTCAAATGTGTTAAAATATTTCCCATATGTTACTTGGGTTCAACAATTTTGTTCACCTTATTTTCATGAATTCCTTGGATCAAAATGTCACTTTTATGGAACCTATCATCTAGGGTATGTAAGAACATGGCTTCCATGGAATTCTGTAATCATTCCATTTTTTGATCCATCAACTTTTGCGTCTTTAGATCTATCAAATTTTCTATTTTATCTTCAATTTCCCTTTTAAGGATTTCTTGTGAATGTGCCAAATCAACCTTTTTTAACACATTATCACCCATGTCATTATATTGGTTTCTCAATTGGGATACATGTTTCCCTAATTCTTCACATTCTTCAGGAGTCATGGATGAGTTCTTTGGAGGTTTAGTAGGTATAGTTTTTTTCCACCAAATATTTCCATGTGAGCCAAAAATAATATTTACTTATATTTATCCTCTATTTTATACTTTCCACACATTTTTAATAATGTTAAACAAACATTCTAATAAAAAATTATGTAAGTTTGAATTTAACATACATTTTTAAAACCCTAATTTGGAGGTTGTTCAATAAGATGACCTTGCACCTAATATAACTATGAAATTTATGCTCCTATAAGAACACAATTTTAGTTTGTAGTAGTGCGATATGTATTCTCTACAATGCCATAGGTTTGAATAGTTTTTTATAAGCCAAGGAAAATTTATTGTAACTTTCCCAAAACTTACTGATTTTGGCCCTTTTAAGAGAATGAACTTGTACTAATTGCCACATATCAAAATTTTCATATGTACTTCTGAAATTTTGATCTAAAATATTGTGATATGTACTCTATTCAATACAACCAATGACACTCAATTTAGATCTTTCTAGAATAAAATATTATTTTTTTACCTAGAATGCATGTTTGATACTAGTTTTAGGACTAGTAGAAAACCCTAATTTCCACAACATGTAAATTGAAAAGCATAGTAAAATAGAATTGAAATTATTTTACCACATTACTTTTCTATGTCATATTCATATCCCAAAATGTTTTCTATCGGAAACTTCCCAAAAACAATTATAGTGAAAATTCTAGGATGGCTCGTTTGAAGGAGCCAAACCAAAGTTACTACTGAGCAATGCTACTCCAAAATCTAGTGCACATATTCTACTCTATAACATTGGTCTGCACAGAAATACTTGAAGTAATATGCTCGACCCTAAGATGGGTCGTGCCACACAACTTTCCTCTTTTTACACAATTTATAACATCAAAAGTAACACATTACAACTGCGCGCACAAGTATACTAAGCACACAACTTTACTGTGCATGCAATCTATTCTGAACATGTTATCTCTACTGTGTGCACAACCATTCTGGTGTCACATGCCAATTCTATTTCCTTATGTGCGTGGAATGCTTCCCTCTGTGCACAAGTGAATCTAGCCTCTTGTGCATGCATAGTATTCCCTTGTGCACATAACCATTCTCACCTTGCCTCGAAGACTCATGATAATTATTATAAGGTCAACTTAATAAGAATAACTAACAACGATTGTCATACTCATGCATGACTAAAATACTAAATATCAACACCACAATTACAGGTGCAAAAAACACTATACAAAATAACAACAATTACTTATATGCAACAACATATAATAATTACACCCATATTAAAAATAGATAATCAAGAACAAAGAAAATGAGACAAGCACATAAACACACTTATATTTTATTAAAATTCACCAATTGTGCGCATAGCTCAGAAGTTCCTCCCATTCATAGACTATGTTGCTCATATACACTCAGCAACAGGTCACCCCCAAGCTAGGGATTAACTCCACCAGGGAAAAATGGTTCCTAATTCCATGCTAAGGTTTGATAATCAAAAAAATTATTCAATCCAAGGTGTCTGTTGTTGCAACTAGTCTACGGTCTCTCATTCCCCACATGCGTGTTACACCCAAGGAATTCCACCCCTTATCTTTTCAATAGTCCCTTAGCTTCCCCACTTCCCTTCCATAGTTCTAGCAACATGCAGGAAAGGAAGTCTCAGAGCCCTGCAACTAATTCCCGGCATAGCAAGGAACAATTCCCAGTAAAATTCTCACTTGGATAGAATGCCGATGAGATTGATAACCTGCCTATTCAACAATAAAAATCTCACTTAGAGATAATGATCACGGGCCTGAAAACTCGCCTCTTCGAAAAAAAATACTCTGGTTACAATACAAAAAACCCCTTTACAATATTTTCTTTGAATATAAGGTAATATTCAACTTTTCGCATTTGGTCTGACCCCTTCTGCACCTGAGAAATGAATGCATTCCAAAATGAATGAGTTCTATCCATAAATACACTAATACCAACAATATATATTGCATTCCTTAAATTGGACACTTGTCACCTTCATAGCTAACTTTATCCACTTGGTGACCCATTCCGATCCCTCGGGAACTTAGGATAAATAAATATCCAACATTACACTTTTCGGAAATATTAATAAAATGTTCCCTTGGACTTAAGGACTGCTTCCCTTTTTGGTGGAGTTAGGCCCCTATCTCTTTTGGGTTGATATATTTGTGCACAATGATGTGATATTATTTTTCTTTTTTTACTGGAAATGGGAAAAATTCATTCAATAAAAGGTGTGCGAGGTCAGCTGAGTAAAAAGTAAAATGCTTGTGTAAGTAGGAAGAGTCCCAACATCATAATTTTTTCTTTTACACAATTATATTTTCTATTCCTATAGTTCTTAACTCCTATAGTTCTTAACATTTCTTTTACAATATTTACAGTTTCCAAAATTTTTAGAAATACTATGGCATTTAAGAGACAAAAAAACAAAACTTATCATAATGATGGATTGCTAGACTATGTTTCTTCCTTTATGACTTCTTCTGCTGGTGATGCCACAACCAAGTTCAAATCAGGAAACATTGTTGTCGATTTATCCTCATATCTTCCAAAATATTCTTTGTCCCAGTTCTGAACTGAGGGCTATGAAGTTGACGCCCTCACATCCAGTTGCCTTTGTAGGGACTCTCCCTATTTGTGGAGAAATTCCACTTCATATTGAAGTTATCCAATGAGTACTTTGTGTTGAACCATAGTATAAAGAGAAAATGTTAATGTCAAAATGTGTGAATCCACTTTGAGAGAGAGTGAGTGAGTGAAAGTGAAATTTTCCTCGACTGACTCCTCAAAATCCATATCTTGTGCCTTTTGTGACTCTTTCTCATTTTCCATACTGAGATACTGAGAACAGGGGTTGGCTTCTAGAATTGACGATATCTCCATAGTTAAACAACCAACCAAGCTTATGAGAGCGAGACTAAATCCAAAAATCAAACTAATTTTCCATGAAAAAGGAAGAGTGGGACATTTCCCAAACCACCCTCTACTATCGCATACATAATTTTTGAACCTGAGAAAGACTCAAACTAGAACCCAACTGTAACTAAAAGGAGTATAGGAAGACTTACCAGGAGATCAACTCAATTGGTCTACTGGGAACCAACCTCTGAACCCAAGGGAAACATAAGAAGGAGATGATATCCTCTGCCAAGACACCAGATAACCACCCCCTCAGGCCACCACTAAATTCCAGAGACTCTTCGAAGACGTGTCAAACATGGATTTTCCAGACCAGTTGAGATAATTACAAATCTTTATCCTTATTAATGTCTAGGAATTATAGCAAATTGCTCCATTGGGAAATGACCTCCAACCATAGAGGAAGAAAAATATGGTATCCTCCACCAAGCCTCCAGAAAACCTCCCCCTCAAGCCACCAATGAATTCTAGAAACTCTTTGAAGACATGCCAAACGTGGGTTTTCCAGACCAATTAACAAAATTACAACTACTTGCTCCTTATTAATGTCATGCAATAACATTCTCCTATATTTAATAATACCTCGAGAGGTGAGGATGCATGTATTTTGGTTTATGAAGATCTTCCCATGCAAGAAAATTCTTGAAGATTTTTTCATGGCCTGTACTATACAATTCACCTCACTCTCATTCATTATTGTGGCATTTTCTCTCATCAACAAATCCATCATCACTGAAGTCGGGATGGTATTGCTATGTATTTCCTATGATAAAGTCCCACGGGAATAAGTAATCATGATGCATAGATCCTCTCCACTCAAATCCATTGACGAGACCGTCATCGAACACAACCTGATCTTCCCCAATAGGCTGGAGAAGGTGGTGGTACCACTGCTCATACGCCTACTATAACATATATATCGAACCCTTCACTGTATGTTAGATCCACACATCTCCCCAAGTGCCACATGGTTCCAAATGACCCTATTTTTTATTAACTTCTCTTCCATTAGGGGGGTGCTACAAATGAGACCTGCCCTTGGATGCTTAAGGAACCGGGGGCCATACCAATTTCCCTATTGGCCATCCTATCTGCATACTGATTATTCTCTCTTAGAATATGGAAGAATTGAGCTTGAGTGGCGGTCAAGAGTATCTTTTTTCTCTCAATAATTCTCTTAAGTTTGGCATATTTAGGTGCATAACCCAGTACAAAATATCTGATGGTATTTTTAGAATTACCCACTACTGTTATATGATTAATATAGTGTTCATGTGTTAACAATAGCACTTGGAAAACCACATAGGCTTCAGCCATATTATTTGAATCATTTCCCAGATTCTAGTAAAAGTTCAGGACTTGATTTCCTCTAGGGTTCTACAACACCTCCCCCCCCCCCGCACCTGCCTCCCTTGGATTTCCTTTTTATGCCCCGTCAATACACATGATGAATCCCGATTGAGAATAAAGACACAAGTTATAATCCTGAGGTGAAGCATGAAGCTACCAGAATGATCTTTGGGTTCTTTTTAGAGGATATGCGAATTTTGATATTCATTTTATATATCTCGAGCTCCTCTACTTTTTCTAATTGCTCAATTTTCTCCACTTTTATTCTTCTTGGTGTGAGATATTCCCCCAATTGTCCCATCACATAAGAAATGACAAAAGAGGGGAGAATCAATTTGTTTTTAATAATGGCTTTATTCCCGACCAACCATAATTNTTTTTCTAATTGCTCAATTTTCTCCACTTTTATTCTTCTTGGTGTGAGATATTCCCCCAATTGTCCCATCACATAAGAAATGACAAAAGAGGGGAGAATCAATTTGTTTTTAATAATGGCTTTATTCCCGACCAACCATAATTTCCAACACACAAATTTAGAATACGCCTTCCAGACACGATGAAAGGTCATCTTGTTGTTAAACGACCCCTTATAAAATTTACTCCATTTCCCGATTAGATATCTGCACGTTGAAGACCATACAATGTTCTGCATTATTTCTGAGTAAACTAGTTGCCACACTTGTTTGGAGAATGAACATTCCATAAAAATATGCGATAACAATTCAAGATCTTGCTTGCATAGTGCACATTTAAACAGTCCCAAGAAGCCTCTTTTGAGCCGATTTTCTCCGGTAAGCAACATGTTATGAGCTAATTTCCATCCAAAAATGTTGACCTTTGAAAGTCTGTCAATATGCCAAATCACATTACAGATGTTGGACTTTTCTATAAACTGGGACTTCTTAATTAAGAGATTATACCCCTCCTTTACTGTGTATCCAGAAGTTCGCCAACTGTTGTTGTCCTTCCGTTGACGATGAACTGGGGCTGACCCATTGATAAAAAGGAGAAAATACCGAGTCACTCAAGAGATATGAGGAGGAACATTTCCCAAGTTCCAACCCTTCCAAAGTCTGTTACTGTGCCAATCTGAGATGTCAAATAGGGAGGATTTTCCTTGACTTGTTATCCAATCTCGAACAAGAGCCAGTAATGAGATGTATTTTAAAATCCCCGAGATAGAGAAGCAGTCCTCCCAAATATTTATTTTATTTTTGTTCCTTGGGATGCAAGAGAGATATTATTGAAAGAAAGGGAGGGAGGCTCTTATTAATTTCCATTAGGGACAACTTGATTGGTGATCGGGGTCTATGCCCAAGATTCTTCTTCGATTTCTTGGCAGATATTTGTGGAAAATTTATTTCTTCCACTAATCATTACTTCAAGTTACCAATCACGAGAGAAGTTTTGACCCTAATGCAATATTTATATTTTCATGATCTTGCTCTCCTAACCCACCATTTTATTTAGGTGCAAAAACAATATTCCAGTTGACCATATGGAATTTTTTCTCATTATATTTTCCCCCTTTCCAAAGGAATTTGTGGATTATTTGTGCCATGGCCTTTTTTATACCCACTGGAGCTAATAGATCCAAGAATTGGAAAATGGGAAAAGAAGATAAAATTGATTTCACCAAGACCAATCTGCCTGTCAGGTTCAACCATATTTCCACCCATACTTCAAATTGGTCTTTTATCTTCTACAAAATAACTTTCCACACCTCCACTGGGAGTGATTTCAGATTGATTAGAGTGCCTAAATATTTAAAGTATTTCCAATCCACTGAGAAAGGGAATTGCAACAAATTGACTATTCTCATAAGTGCTCTAGCCTTTATATTCCATGTGTATATTTGAGTCTTGTTCTTGTTTATAACTCCTCCTGCAACTTCACCATACTGATATAGTATCGATTTAAATCGGTTGGACATAAATTTAGAAGGACCTCCTAATAGCAGGGTATCATCCACAAATTGGGAGAGATTTATTCTCCTGACTCCTCTTGCAATCTTCAGACCAGGAATGGATCATGTTCTACTTTCATACTCTAATATTCTATTCAACATTTCTTCCATTAGAACATACAATATGGGAGAGAGTGAGCATCCCTGTCTTAACCCTCTTGAGGCTTTAAAAAAATGGGCAGGTCTACCATTAATTAAAGGAGCTATCCATGGGGTGGAGATACAAGCTCATATCCAAGATATAAAATATTGATTAAAGAAAAAAAAAATTAGGACTTCAAATAGGAAACTATGTTTTACCCAATCAATTACATTTTCCATATCTATTTTGATAACCATACCTTTCTCTCCATTTCTAAAGATAGTGTGGATCGCCTCCTAGACCAAAATTGTGTTGTCCCAGGTATGGATTTTTTCGACAAATCCCCATTGATTTGGGAGAATGAGGCGAGGTAATATTGAATTCAATATATTTGTAAAACATTTTGTCAATAGCTTGTAGGAAACATTGCAGAGAGATATGGGGAAGAATCTGTCGAAAGAAGACGCATTTGTTTCCTTGGGTATCAAGGCTAGGAAGGACGAGTTGGTGGCACCACACATCCTAGAGGACTTTTGAACATATTTGACCATTTGAATGAAATAAGTTTTTATGATTGACCATCAGTTTAGATAAAAGTGTAAAGTGAAGTCGTCCGAACCAGGAGTCTTATCTGGTTCAAACTGATTGATGGCTTCAAATATATCCTCTTCAGCCACCTCCTTATTAAATTGGTTCTATGTTGTCCTCTTCTGATACCAGGGAAGGAATGTGTGCTATAAATTGTTCAATATTTTCTTGGCTATCTTCTCCATATTTTGTATATAGGTTCTCGAAATGAGATTAAGCTACCTTCTAATTTTCATTAAAGGAGGAAATGAAATCCCCATGCTGAGACTTTATTTCTTCAACTTTGTTTCTCCATTGTCGAGCCTTTTCCTGCTTATGAAAGAAGGAGGTGTTTTTATTCCCTTCCTTCAACCATAAAGATCTTGATTTCATCCTCCATACTATTTCTTCATCTTTAAGAGCCTTCATGTATTTTTGAAAAACTTATTTTTCCTGAGATATTGAGTTTTCATTGTTTTCCTTGGTTTCCATGCTTCTCTGCAACTCCGCCAGCTGCTTTTTACATTTCTTGACTTCTTCCATTGGGGAGGAGGGAGAGTTCCTAACCCAATCCTTAATATCCTGTTTAGATATTTTTAAATTTTTATCCCAAATGTAAACATGGCAACCACCCACCCCTTGACTCCACACATGAGAAACTAAAGGGAAAAAGTTAAGAGATTCCACCCAAAGGGGACTAAACTGAAAAGGAATTGGTCCCATATTTTCTTCTTTTTCAAAGAGCAGAAAGATTGGGTGGTGATTAGAACATCCCCAGGGAATTATTTGGGAGGAAATATTATCTGGAAGGGATAACAATGGACTATGAATAATAAAATGGTCTATCCTAGCTGCAATGTGTCCCACCCTTGCTCATTTATTGCTCCAAGTATATTTTCCTTTGTTGGGATATAAATCAAATAGATCCAAGATGAAGACCATATATTTCATTCGTTCCCTAAAAGGATATATTATTATAGATCCACCTATTTTTTTCATTTATATGCATAGTTGTGTTGAAATCATCGACAATAATACAATTTTGTAGAAACCCAACATCCTTGATGCCCAACAAGGATTCCCAACATTCTACTTTCTCCCAATAATTATTAGGCATATAAACATTAATGATATGGTATACCTTACCTGAGGGAAGATGTTTCAATTGATCCATTACCCAATGTGTTGCTTCAAATTTTCTTTCTTCATGAAAAAATGTTGTATTCCATAATGTACAAATCCCCCCTAAGGCTCCTCTTGCACTTATGGCTACTCCATCGCTTGCTTTCCATAGTTGTTGTATTTCACATAGGTCTTATTTCCCTTTAATTTTAGTCTCTTAGAATATGAGGATTTGGGTTTTTTTTGTCTTAATTAACCTTCCCATAGCTTCCTTTTTTTTCTTTTTCCCCAGGCTCCTACAATTCCAAGAGACATTTTTCATTACTTAGTTTTGGATTTGGATGCCCCCCCTTTAGAGAGATAAGAATGATGCCCCTTCACAAGGGGTTCCTGTAACATCCACAACACCCAATAGGCCAGGTAATGCTACCAACACTGCCTTAACTTATCCTTTTTAGCTCTGATACCATAATGTAACGTTCTTGGGCTATCAACCACTTGCCGGACAATGCTACTTCGTGAAAACATTCTCATATTTATGTAGTATGCATTTAAATGAGAATGAAATGGATTAACAAAGTAAGCATATAATTATTACTAACATACAGAATGATTGAAATCAACAGTAAATATCATTGCAATGGAATAAACGATAATATTGCAAGCATCACAGACATGCACTCTAATTAAGTACATAATTAAAATACATAATGAAACTTCTCTTTGGAACTGTAGTAACTCCACCAACCATGTGCAGACCTTCCACGAACATCCCATCCTTAGACCTCACTGCTCATCATGCTCAACAATGGATCACACCCGAACTGGGACTAAGCTCCACCCAAGGTAAGGGAATCCTAGACTAGGTTGAGGTAACATGAATACTGCATAGAACAATTAGAAGGATTCTCCCTAAGAGCCTTCTTATGCCCACTACTCATGGAATCTCATTTCCCACATGCCTGTTCCGCCCGGGAGTATACACCTTCACAAGAACAATCCATCAGTGCTTCACCTCCTCTCTGGGCCTCGACAACAGGCCAGATCAAGAATTCTTAGAGCTCTGTAGCTGGTGTTGGACTCTCTATGGGAGAAAACCACTTTTGAACAGACTCTCTCTCACCTAAAGAGAGTCCCTCACAGTTATGACAAACTGCCTCTTCTACCATGGGCCTGAAAACCCGCTTCTTCAACCAGTTTTAGCCCAATTCCTGCAAGGTGAAGATAATCAACAACCACAACTAGTCAATTCCACTCAGGAACACAAAAGGTAACGACTCAAAGACAGTTTAGAGACGGGCTCGACTTTGCAAGAGTGGATCGACTGGCTCATAGGAAGCACAAATGACATAGCTCAATCCATAGGTTTGCCACTAGTTTTTAGAGTGCGTGACAAGGAATCCACACAAGGGTCGAACATAGACTCAACAGTTCGAATAGAGGGTGTATCGGTTTCTCCAAAAAACATCACAGGCTTTGGGTTTCAGAGCTGCGTGAGGCTTATTAAACTAAGACACAAAGCTTTCTTGGTTCAGACAGACGGAAGGGTAGACTGGAGGGCGAACCCCCATTATGGCTCAAGTCTTGGGTTAAATTACATGTGTCTGGGCTGACACATGTCGCCCATGAGGTTGCATGTGCTCCATCAACATGCATTCCCTTTTTGTACACGTTCCCCTTTCTAGGAACTTAGGATAAATACATACATTTCACATAGCTTTTGGAATAATAATAAATTATTATTCCTAAGGATTTAAGCCCCTAGGCTCAACACTTAGTCTCTCTTTCCAACCTTTTAGCCCCTTTTCCATTATCCACCTTGTGGAAGCTTATTCCCCCATCACTCTTTCTTCGTGGTTGGTATGCATGCAACGATGTTTATATTTTTATTAATGTTCTGCATAATTACATATACACAATCAGGCTCCTGGCCTTTAACACTTAAGCTCTCTGGCCTAATAAACAAATAATCCTACCAACTTATATAAACTTGGCTCACCAGCCTACAAAACATGATTTAAAATTCATAAACATGATTACAACAGGGCTCTTCTTTGGGGATATTACAATCCCCTCGCCTTATTTTTGCACTGTCCTCAGTGCAACTTTCACACGACATCAACAAGATTTTCCAAAATCTTGAAAAAGATGTGGATATTCTATCCGCATAACATCTTCATGCTCCCATGTCGCGTCCTCAGGATCGTACCAGGTCCACTGGACCTTTACAATCCCTATGGATCGATTCCGGAGATGTTTGCTTTTCTGGTCCAATATGCGCACAGGATGCACTTGCAGGACACCTTCTTGTTCCACCTGAATCACATTCCAATCAATTACATGATTAGCATCAAGTATATATTTCTTAAGAAATTAAACATGAAACACATTATGTATATTCATGGATGTAGGTAATGCAAGCATATATGCAACTGGCCCAATCCTTTCTAGTATTTCAAATGGCCCACAAAATCTAGCTGCCAACTTGGCCCAGTTTCCCAGATTCAGGGAACTTCTATTGGCTTTTACTTTCAGGAAAACATGATCAATCACTTTGAACTCTCTTTGGATTCTGTTCCTATCAGCATAACTTTTCTGCCTGTCTTGGGTAGCCTTTAAATTCTGCTTAATTTTTAGCATTTGTTCTTCCATTTCCTTGAGCAACTCTGGTCCAACTACTGCCCTATCAGTTGGATTATCCTATCTTACTGTATTATTTCACTTTCTGCCATAAAGTGATTCAAATGGTCTCATCTTCATTGATGCTTGATACCCATTGTTGTAGGTGAATTCTACCAAGTGCAGGTAGTCTTCCCATTTAGATGGTTTGTCCATCCCATACATCCTTAACGTGTCTTATATTACTCTGTTCACCCTCTCTATCTGTCCATCAGACTCAGGATGATAAGATATATTGAAGTTCGGATTCGTTCTGAACCCCTTGAATAACCCTTTCCATAAATTTGAGGTAAATTTCGGGTCTCTGTCAGACACAATTGTCTTGGGAATTCCATGCAATCGTGCCACCTCCTTCATAAAGATGTCGACAATGTCTGCTTCCTTGTGAGTAGTCTTTAATGGAATGAAATGGGAAAATTTCATAAGCTTTTCCACCACCACCATAATTGAATCATGCTGCTTGCCTGTTCTGGGCAATCCCATGATGAAATCCAATGTCACCACTTCCCACTTCCACTCAGGAATGTGTAAAGGTTGCAGCAACCCCGCTGGGTGCCTATGCTCATATTTAACCTTCTAGCACTCCATACATTTGGCGATGTATTAAAAAATCTCTTTCTTCACACCTGGAAAAAAGTAATGGCTCTTGACTGCTGCCACGGTTTTATGATATCCAGGGTGCCCTGCATACGACATGTTATGCATTTCATGCAAAATCATATGTTTTAAGTCCTGGACATTAGGTACATAAATTCTGTTCTTGTACAGAAGTATTACGTCAGTTTCCAACTTATAATTCTCCACTTTCTATGGAATATCACCTTGCTATAGCTTTGCTACCAGCTCCATGTACTACAAATCTGTATTTGTAGCTTCTAAAATTCTACTCTTTATATCAATTCGGTACATGCTAATGGATATAGAATGTAATTTGTGTACTCTCCTGCTGAGTGCATCAGCCACTTTATTCTCCTTCTCTTTGATATTCTTGATATCAAAATCGTACTCACAGAGAAACTCCAACCACTTACTCTGCCTAACGTTCAAGGTTTGTTGATCAAACAAATACTTCAGACCGTTATGGTCTATTCTCAGTTCGAACCTCCTTCCCATGAGGTAATGTCTCCACTTCTTTAGAGCAAGTACTATGGATGCCAACTCCAAATCATGAGTGGCATAGTTCCTTTCATGCTCTTTCAACTTTCTGGATTCATAACAAATTACGAATCCATTATGACTGAGGAACCCTCCCAGTCCTTCTTTGCATGCATCAATGCACACCATGAAATATTTGTTTGGATATGCAATCTTCAATATTGGAGCACTGGTTAACAATTGCTTCAATAGATGAAATATTTTCTCACAATCCCCTGTCCACTGAAACTTCTTCTCCTTCCATTGTAAGGAAGTGATAGGGTGAGCTATCCTAAAGAACCCTACGATAAACTTTCTGTAATAACCAACTAAACCCATGAAGGATCTAACTTCTATCACGTTCTTTGGCACTGAGCAACCTCTAATGGCCTCAATATTCTCAAGGTCTACAACTATCCCATCCTTCGAGATAATATTCCCCAAGTAATGGATCTTCTCTTGATAAAACGATCATTTTATCAACTTGGCATACAATTGGTGCTCCCTTAGCACCTGCAACACCATCCTCAGATGTTGTTCATGCTCTTCCTCCAACTTGGAATAAACCAGAATGTCATCCAGGAAGACTATGACAAACTTGTCTAGATAGTCCCTGAATACACCATTCATCATACACATAAAAACAACGGGTGCATTCAACAACCCAAACGACACTACTGTGAACTCGTAATGACCATACCTTGTTCTAAAGGCGGTCTTGTTGATGTCTTCATCCTTTATCCTTACTTGGTGATATCCCGACTTGATTTATATCTTTGAAAATATCTTCTCATCCTTCAACTGATCGAAGAGGTCATCAATCCTCAACAAGGGATACTTGTTCTTTACAGTTACTTTGTTCAATTGTTTGAAATCGATACACAATCTCAGCGTTCCATCCTTCTTCTTCACGAACAGGATCGGGGCACTCCAAGGTGACACACTTGGGTGTATGTACCCATTCTTTAGAATCTCTTGAAGTTGTAATTGTAGTTCTTTCAGCTCTGGCATGCTCATTCTGTACAGAGCTTATTTTGACATTGGAGCTCCTCCAGGAATCAAATTTACCGAGAAATCAATATCTCTTTTCGGGGGTAATCCATGTACCTCTTGAAATACATCTTCAAACTCTTTTAGTACTACATGATCTCCACTACTTGACACCTTATCCTTAGGTGTTTCCTCCACATGGGCTGCAAATAATTGACAGCCTTTCCTGTAGCACTTCTTCAACTGCATTGTTGAGATCTCTTTGATGGTAACTGCTCTAGGAATTCCTTGGACTATTTTCCAATTCCCTTCCTCATCCAGGAAAGTGAATGCCTTGTTACGACAGTCCAAGATGGCATGGTGCTGGTCCATCCAGTCCATCCCAATCAGACATTCATAAGACCCTAAAGGCAAAATATTCAATTTAGCCTTTGTGCTCAGTCCCTTCATATCCACTGGACAAGACTTAACTAATTCAATGAATTTTCTCTTGGTTCCTGTAGCCAACTGCACTAGCCAAGACTTTTCATGTTTGCTTATCAACAAATGCAAACTTTCCACCACTCTAGGATCTATATAACTATGGATAGCCTCTCAATCAATTAAAATAGTAAATGGTTGCTTGTTAATCATACCTTCTATTTCAATCATGTGTGATTGAAATTGAGCTTTCCTGTTGTCCAGGATTGCATAGATCCTTGGCATTCTACTGCCCATGTCCTCCACTGTTTCAGCTTGCTGAACATTATGGATAGTTCTCACTTTTCCATTTTTGTGGGGACAATCTCTGTACTTATGGTTCCCTTGAAATCCCCAACACTGAATGGGCATTTGTCTTGGCCTTTGTTCCCCTACTTCAACCATTCTCAGCTCTCTAAACGATGGTTGTCCTTGAGGACTATTTTTGAAAAAGGGAGGTTTGTTTCCCTTCTACCTCTGCTCTTTCTTATACTTCTTCTGGTCATCCCAAGCCTTCCAAAAGGTAGGCTTTTATCTTTGCTATTCATATAAGCATTTATCTCTTCTTATCATTTCTTCCATGGTCTTAGGGTCATCATACTAGATATTTTCCCCAATGGAAGGTTGAAATCCACTCAAATACCTTTGAATCTTGACAGTCTCCTCTTTGATGAATGGAACATACTTCAGTAATTCCAAAACCCTACGTTCATACTCATTAATGGTCATGCTGCCCAGCTTGAGTTCAAATAAATCTTTCATCTTTCCGTCATAATATCTCTTAGTTAAATACTTATTCTCGAAATACTTCTTGAATTATTTCCAAGTGATATCTTTCTCTCTAATGTGCTGCACATGCACAAGTTGATCCCACCACATGGATGACTTTCCTTTCAGTTGATACATCAAAATTATTCCTTCTGCATGAGAGGAATAATTCTGTAGTTGGAAGTATTTCCTCGTACCAAGCAACCATGTTTCAACATCTTCCTCCTTCTGATATTCTCCATCAAACGTAGGAGGCTTAATCTTGTTCATCTCTCCCTTCAATTCATCCACTGTCGATCTCTTGCGCTTTCTGGTAGGAGATGGGCTTGAACTACTGTGTGTCCTTCTCTTGGAGAAAACTTGGGAGTGATGATGGTGTCTATCCGCACTCCTTGACCTTCTTACCTCAGAATTCTGGTGACTCCCTGTTCTTCTTGAGTCACTCTCCTTCTCCAACTTATTCTCTATTATCCCCAAACTCTTTAACATCTTTATGTTAAATTCACCTTGCTTTTCCTAAGATTTTCTGAGCTTTTTTCTATCTGCTCAACGAGTTTGGGCATCTTTTTGCAATCCTTCAATGATATTCCTTAGGTTTCTTTCCTTATCTATCTCCTATCCATATCCATTGGAGTTAGATCCTTCAACTCCCAAGTGAACATCCATTCCTTTTGCCTCGTCCTCGAAACTGGAAGCAGTCTGTGCCCTTTCCATTTCCTTTGCACTCGGTGGCAATTCTATTCGGTTCTGGTACTTGTTGAAATTCTGTAAACAGAATGTGCAGAAAACCGAAATTTTTCATGCCATTGTTTCTTAACAAATTCCACAACATTCATAAACACTTGATTCAATAAATCATTCATTTTCCATGAATGTTTCGATCTCTGCTCAGCTTTGTAGTGCACTCAGGCCTTAGCTCCTTTTTCTCAGTTCTCCCACCCACGTGACCATGGTCGTGACCAAGCGCTAGGTCTCAAGGTTCTCTAATTGGGACTTTTGGATTTCAGGTTTTAGGGTTTCGGGATTTTGGACCTGGAGGCTCCCACACTCACTTCCTTCTCCAACTCCCGACTTATGAACTTCTGACCTTTCTAGATTTCAGGCCCACAACAAAGCTATCACAAACCACATTGGTGACACGTGGTGTACTTAAGAAGGTCCATGTTACTTCAGGTGATGCCTTCCAGCCCCACTGCACCCACTTTTTCGTTTCGATACATCGGGCTTTGAGATTTTGTGCAACAACACATCCCACTCTCCCGACGACCGAACTTCCGAAATGACGACATTTCGGAGCTCCCAATCAGATGGTCCTAATCCCTCCACAATCTGACGACTGTGATCTAATCATGAGTTCGCATTTCACAAATTCTTGCGAACTTGTCCTTTGACCATTTTTCAGTCATGAGTCAGCGAAAGGCTGATCGTTCCCCATGCGTCCCTCCCGATGGATGATTTTGATGATGTCAAGACTTCGCGTATCGCGATATCCACACTCCTATGAAACTCCAAAGGGTTTTAAGCCTTGCGCATGTTCCCTAGATCCAATGGGTGTTGGTTCCATGCTCATATCTGATGGCCCAAATCTGATCTCTTCTGCACATTCTCCTAAGTGTCTAGATGTGGATTTGAAGGTCCAGATCCTTTCCTCTATAGCTGATCTATGAATGTGGTTTTATTCTACCTCTACTCCTCCTGAGCTTCGTAACACGACCAGGTAACCCATTTCCACTCAAACACATTCTAAGGTTCGAAATTAGTCCTTTCGACTCAATTTCCTCTCGAAACCTTGGGTCCAAAGACCACTTATCCGGCCCATCCAGGGTTAGTGTTGAAACCTTAGGCTCTGATACCATATTGTAACATCCCCAACACCCAACAGGCCGGACAATGCTACCAACACTGCCTTAACTTAGCATTTTTATCTCTGATACCATAATGTAACGTTCCCGGGCTATCAACCCACTTGCCGGGCAACGCTACTACATGGAAACATTCTCATATTTATGTAGTATGCATTTAAATGAGAATGAAATGGCTTAACAAAGGAAACATATAATTACTGATAACATACAGAATGATTGAAATCAACAGTAAATATCATTGCAACGAAATACATGATAATATTGCAAGCATCATAGACATGCACTCTAATTAAGTACATAATTAAAATACATAATGACACTTATCTTTGGAACYGCAGTAACTCCACCAACCAYGTGTAGACCTTCCRCGAACTTCCTAGCCTTAGATCTCACTGCTCATCATGCTCAACAATGGATCACACCTGAGCTGGGACTAAGCTCCACCCGAGGTAAGGGAATCCTAGACTAGGTTGAGGATACGAGAATACTGCACAGAACAATCAGAAGGATTCTCCCCAGGAGCCTTCTTACGCCTACTACTCACGGAATCTCATTGCCCACATTCCTGTTCTTCCCGTGAGTATAAACCTTCACAAGAACAATCCATCGGTGCTTTACCTCCCCTCTGGGCCTTGGCAACATGCCAGATTAGGAATTCTCAGAGCTCCGTAGCTGGTGATGGACTCTCTCTGGGAGAAAACCACTTCCGAGCAGACTCTCTCTCACCTAAAGAGAGTCTCTCACAGGTCTSACAACTTGCCTCTTCTACCACGGGCCTGACAACCCGCTTCTTAAACCAGTTTCARCCCAATTCCCGCAAGGTGAAGATAATCAACAACCGTAACTGGTCAATTCCACTTAGGAATAGAGAAGGAAATGACTCAAAGACAGTTCAGAGACGGGCTCGACTTTGCAAGAGAGGATTGGATATCTCACAGGATGCACAGATGACATGAATCAATCCACAGGTTTGCCACTAGTTTTTAGAGTGTGTGACAAGGAATCCACATAGGGGTTGAACACAGAATCAACAGTTCGGATAGAGGGTGTATCAGTTTCTCCAGAAAACATCACATGCTTTGGGTTTTAGAGTTTCGTGAGGCTTATTGAACTCAGACATAGATATTTCTTGGTTCAGACAGACGGAAGGGTAGACTGGAGGGAAAACCCCCATTATGACTCAAGTCTTGGGTTAAATTTCATGTGCCTGGGCCGACACATATCACCCATAAGGCTGCATGTGCTCCATCAACATGCATTCCCTTTTTGCACATATTCCCCTTTCCAGGAACTTAGGATAAAGACATACATTTCACATAGCTTTTGGAATAATAATAAATTATTATTCCTAAGGACTTAAGCCCCTAAGCTTAGCCCCTATGATGAACACTTAGCCTCTCTTTCCAATCTTTTAGCCCCTTTTCCCTTACCCACCTTGTGGAATCCTAGTCCCCCATCACTCTTTCTTCGTGGTCGGTCTGCACACAACAATGTTTATATTTTTATTAATGTTCTGCATAATTACATATACACAATTAGGCTCCTGGCCTTTAACACTTAGGCTCTCCAGCCTAATAAACACATAATCCCACTAGCTTATATAAATTTGGCTCACCAACCTACAAAACATGATTTACAATTCATAAATATGATTACAACAGGGCTCATCCTTGGTGATATTACAGTTCCTTTCCTGTTTTCCCATCTTTTTTGAACACTTATTCTAGAGTGGACTTCAATTTCAAGTTCTTTGTCCCGAGCTACATCTTTTTCCCTTTTGTTTTGATTATATTTCTGACCCTCCTTATTTAATTTGGAGCTATGGGGGACCTCCAAGTCCATATATTCCACATAATCCTCCTAACTATCTTGCTAGTGGAAGGGTCCCAAATATTGCTTGCTTCCATCTCTTTCTGATCTAGTGTTAGAGCTACTTGTTTTTCCTGATGGACCTAATTTTCCTCTTTTATTTCCTTTTACATTGACTCTACAGTTTCTGCCTCTATATTTTCTAGTGTTGTAGACCATTTTTTACTAAACTATTCTTCTTGATCCCCCACCAACGAGGACTTTCTTTTATTCAGAGAAGGAGGTGTGGAGATCTCTCTGCGCTCCTGCTGATGCAGTACCACTTTGCTGGGGATTTTTTTTTTCTTGCTGCCATTGTTCCTGATCCTTTTCTTCTGGTTGATCTTCCTTTAACTTGGGGAAATTCTTTGCAAAGTGGTCTTACTCATGGCAATCTTTTCACTTGAATGGGAGTTTTTCATAGTCAAATTTCTAGATGTAATACCATTTATCCATGGTGAGATGGATAACATCTGGTAATTCTTTTTACAGATCCACTTCTACACATAGACGAGCACAATCTTGGAGGCCTTCTCATGGTTCAATTCGATCAATGAATCTACCCAACATGTTCCCAATATTTTTCAGGGTTTCATCATTCCAACAGTGCAGGGGAAGAAAGGACAGACATACCCATACTGGGACTGTTGAATGAATGTCATTTTCTGGACTAAATTCAAAAGTCTAGTTATTTAGATACATTCCCCTTGAGCCCATGAAGTAAGGTTCTCTCCTAAAGATCAGATATCTATCGACTTTATTTTCGAAAATAAAAATAAAGAACCACTTACCATAAAATGCTGAAGACATTTTACCTTTGACCTTTTTCTTCCATTTCTAGTCCAGCCATTAAGCCATTTCTCTTGGAGAGGGACATAGCCCCATAAAATGACCAATCANTTTATTTTCGAAAATAAAAATAAAGAACCACTTACCATAAAATGCTGAAGACATTTTACCTTTGACCTTTTTCTTCCATTTCTAGTCCAGCCATTAAGCCATTTCTCTTGGAGAGGGACATAGCCCCATAAAATGACCAATCAACCTATTCTTAGCTAGTCGGAGGGTGAATGGACGAGAAGTGGAGGAGTGCACTGGAAGTTTGGGGAGCTCATCGATATTCTTCACGAATCAGGAGGGAGGAGGAAAATTCACATTCTTGGTATAGGAGGAAATTAAATCCTGGAAGGCTGTAAAATTTGGGGGGGGGATCCTCCCCCAAATCCATAGGCAATGAGGGTTGCTTACGCGTCTTACCTAAGGGAACCCTATCCACAGAGCAGAGCAAGTGTCATTCCTTGAATCTCAATTGCAGTGATGTGATATTATTAATAACTTGAGTGTGACTACATTTTACAAGGATAGGTGATCTGGCCTATTTGCGTCCCGACTCACTAGCCTCATAATCACACACACTC
>SNQJ01S0012896.1:65851-84718 GCA_010110895.2 Picea sitchensis | reverse complement strand
CTTTGTCTAGCATTTAAATTTGGTTGTCCAAACAGATACTTCAGAACACTATGGTATGTTCTCGATTCAAATATTTTACCCATGATATAGTGTTGTAACATTTTCAATGCATGCACTATGGCTTCCAATTCTAAGTCATGAGTAGCATAGAGCCTTCCATGCTCTGTTAAATTTATTGATTCATAACATATCACATGCCCATTCTAACTAAGGACTCCCCCGATCCCTTCCTTGCATGCATCCGTACACACAACAAAGTCTTCATCTAAATCAACAATTCTAAAAATTGGCCCACTCGTTAACAAACTTTTCAAGTGCTAAAAACTCCTCACACAATCTAGAGTCCATTAAAATCATACACCTTTCTTTTGCAAGGATGCGATTGGATGTAGAATCTTTGAGAGGCCTTCAATAAACCTTTTGTAATAACCTACAATTCCCATCAAGGACCTCACCTCTGTGACATTTCTTGGTATCGACCATTCCTCAATGGATTTTATCTTTTCCGGATGCACATCTATTCCTTCCTTGGAAATGATATGACCTGAATAATGAATCTATCACTAGTAGAATGAGAAATTGCTCAACTTTGAATATAGTTGAAGTTCTTTGAAAAATTGCAGCACCATGCTCAAGTGTCGCTCGTTCTCTTCTTAAGACTTTGAGTAAATAAGTATATCATCCATAAATACAATGTCAAAATTATCTAATTAATTTCTAAAAAATCCATTCATCAAACACATGAAGACAATTGGTGCATTTGACAATCCAAGTGGCACTACTGTGAACTCATAATGTTTGTACCTTGATCTGAAGACAATATCTCCAATGTATTCTTCTTTAATTATTACTTGGTGATATCCAGATATGAGATCAATCTTTGAAAATATATGCATTCCCCTCAAATGATCAAAGAGGTCATATATCCTTGGAAAAGGATACTTGTTCTTTACTGTTACTTTGTTCAACTTCTTGAAGTCAATACAAAGCCTCATCATACCATCCTTCTTCTTCATGAACAATATTAGGGCACCCCAAGGTGACACACCTAGGTGTATATACCCCTTCTTTAGAATCTTTTCAAGTTGCATTTTCCATTCCTTCAGTTCTGACGTACTCATCCTATAAGGAATATTGGATACCGATGTTGTTCCAGACATAATATTTATAGATAATTCAATATCTCTTTTCGGTGGCAACCCCAATATCTCTTTAAATAAATCCTCAAATTCTTTTAGTATCGTGCAGTCTTCAACATTTGGCACTTTATCAATAGGTATGTCCTCCATGTGCAYTGCAAATACTTGACATCCTTTTCTATAGATTTTCTTCAATTGCAAGGCTGAAACTTATATGATAGTTACAACTCTTAGAATGCCTTGAAYTGTTCTTAAGTTTCCTACCTCATCTAAGCAATTAAATGCCTTATTGTAATAGTCTTGAATGATATGCTGTTGGTCCATCCAATCCATATAAATGAGGCAATCATATGAGCCCAAAGGTATGATATTCAAATCATCTTTTGTGTGTATTCCATTTATTTCCATTGGACATGCCTTTACCGTCTCATTAATTTTCCTTGGAAATTGGAATCTTTTCACCACCTTTGGATCTAGATAACTATGATTATATCCCGAATAAATTAAAATAGAAATGGGTTGGTCATTAATCTTACCTTCCACTTCAATCATGTGATAATGAAATTCAACTTGCTTGTTATCCAGGGTTGCGCAAATCCTTGGAACATTTATGCTCATGTCTTCAATTGTCGCAACTTGTTGTATACTATGTGTAGTCCTCGTTTTTTCACTTTTTTGATGGAAATCTATGCCCATATGATCTCATCCACAACCCCAACATTGAATAGGTTGTTGCCTTGGTTTTTACTCCACTATCTTCATCATTCTGGGATCTTTGAGAGTTGGTTGTCCTTGCGCAATATTTTTGGAAACTGGTGACTTAATCCCCTTCTTCCTCTGTTCCACCTTGCTTTTCATCTTGTCTTCCCAAGCCTTTTTTGAAAGTCACTCTTCCCCTTTGTTGATAATAAATACATTTAGCACACCTTCTGGTTTCCTCCAATGTCTTCGGGTCATCATATTGTATCTTTTCACTGATAAATGAGGGAATCCCACTCATGTATCTCTAAATTTTAACTTACTCATCCTTGATGAATGCGGCATATTTCAACAGCTCTAAGAAACATTTTTCATACTCATCTATTGTAATACTCCCAAGCTTGAGTTCAAATAATTACTTCATTTTCTTGTCATAGTATCTCTTGGTTAATTATTTCTTTTGAAAATACCTCTTGAAGTCCCTCCAAGTAACCTTGTTTTCATCAATGTGTTTCACTTGCATGAACTAATCCCACCACATTGATGTTTTTCCTTTTAGCTGATAGATGGAAACTCTCCCTTCTATCCGTGAAAGATAATTATGAAACTAGAAATGCTTCCTCATACCTAGAAGATAGGTATCCTCATATTCATTCTTCTTGTGCTCACCATCAAAGGTAGGAGGCTTGATCTTATTCATTTCTCCTAGTAGCTCATCCACCCTAGTCCTTCTCTTATGATTTATGATAGGAGATGGACTTGAGCTATTGTGTGCTTTTCTAAATGAATGCTTTGGTGAGTGATGATGATGTATTTAAACACTTCTTGTTTCTCTTCTCTTATCATCATGAGACCTGGGACTTCTTGACCTACTTGACTCTGTCTCCTTATCCATTTTATTTTCTATGCTATCCAAGATTTGCATCAACTTGATATTGAAGTCATATTGTTTCTCCTTGGCTTTCATAAGCCTTTAATTATCATCTTTATAACTTTGGGCATCGTTTTGAAGTCCCTTTATTGTTTCTACCAAGTTTACGTGCTCCTCCTTCGATTATGTACCATCAACACCCAAACTGACATACAAATCCCTAAATTCATCATTACGGATATAATTTCTCTACACATATTCAATGCCTTTTGACTTTCTGGGCTAAATCTGTCCTTCTCTAATCATTGTTAATTCTGCAAAAAGTTTAGGCAATAATATTTGTTAGACAAATTCATGCAACGAATTCATGAAAATTGTGCACCATTTTGTCATAATCCTTTCTTTTGATTTCTTGGGTGAATAATTGGACTCCTTTATCCAAAAATTTCCCAACGAATGCTCCCTTGGGAAATCCTCAGCCTTGCGTAGTATATCATGGTTATTTGGAATTCATCCAAATACCCTTTTATTCTTTATTACTTTCTTATGAAGCCCATACATGCATTGGTATTCAACATGTACCAATGCGTGATGTCAATATTTAACATACACACCTTGTATTAGTATTACACACACACCACTAGTTTTGCTCTACATAGCCCCAAATTTTAGTGCGCACACCCGTGCACCATTGTTTTCTCCGCAGTTCTAGTGTTTCACCCTGTAATGTCCAAAATTTAGTGCGCATACTTGCACATTCGTATTTTAGGCACACCATGGTCGCGTTGTAATTCCAAATTCGACTACTTACCAGTTCAAATTTTTCCTTAAGTAGAAACTCAGCCCATGCGGGCTCAGTGTTGAAATCGAAGATCTGATATTATAATGTAGCATATCCAACCTCCTAGCTAGGTACCATCTTTGATACCATAATGTAACATCCTCGTTACCAAACGTCTCTAATACCATTCTGTAAAGTTACCCAACTTACTACTGAACAATGCTACTCCAAAATCTAGTGTGTAGATTCTACTGTATAACATTGGTCTGTGTAGAAATACTTGAAGTAACATGCTTGACACTAAGCTGGGTCACGCCACACAACTTTCCTCTTTTTACACAATTTATAACAACGAAAGTAACACAATACCACTGCGTGCAAAAATCATACTGAGCACACAACTTTATTGTGTGTGTAATCTATTCTAAACATGCGATCTCTATTGCACATGCAACCATTCTAGTGTCACACACCAATTATGTCTTCATTGTGTATGCATACTGCTTCCCCGTGCGCACAAGTGAATCCATCCTCTTGTGCACACATAGTATTTTCTTGTGCACATGGTCATTCTCACCTTTCCTCGACGGAGACTCATGACCTTTATTATAAGGTTAAATTAACATTAATAACTAACAACAACTGTCATACTCATGCATGACTACAATATTGAATATCAACAACACACTTAGATGTAAAAATAGGATTATACAAAATAACAACAATTACTTATATGCAACAACATACAAGAATTATACCCATATTAAACATAGATAATTAAGCAAACAATAAATGAGACAAGCACATAAAGACACTTATCTTTTATGAAAAGTCATCAACTATGTGTAGATATCAGACGTTCCTCCCAATCATAGACTCTGTTTCTCATATAATCTTAGCAAAAGGTCACCCTCAAGCTATGAATTAACTCTACCAAGGAAAAAGGGTTCCTATTTCCATTCTAATGTTTGATAATCAACATAATTTTTCAGTCCAAGGTTCTCTCTGTTGAAACTAGTCTACAGTATCTCATTCCCCACATGATTCTTACACCCAAGGAAGTTTTCCCCTTATCTTCTCAATAGTCCCTCACCTTCCCCGCTTCCCTTCTAGGGTTATAGCAATAGGCTGAACATGGTTTCATCATTTCAGCAGTGAATGGGGAGAAAGGGTATACGAACCCATACCGAGACTGCTGAGGGAATATCATTTTAAGGGATAAAATACAATATCCACTTGTTCATATAAATTCACCTCATACCCATAAAGTATGGACCACTTCGGAAGATCAGATATCTATCAACATTGTTTTCAAAAAGGAAAACAAAATACCCCTTACCACAAAATGTTGAAGACATTTTCCCTTGAATTTGTTTCCTCTAGTTCAGATCCAACCATTGGGTCGTGGCTCTCGGAGATGGCCACAGACCCGTAAATTGAAAAAATAAACCCATTTTCATCCAACCGTGGTGCAAATGGATGAGAAGATGAGGAATGCACCAGGACTTTGGGAATGTGGTCTATTTTCTTTATGAATTGAGAAGGGGGAATCACATTTACACTCTTGGTGTATGAGGCAATCACATATTTGAAAGCAACAATATCAAGGGGAGGAGGAGGATAAGGGGGGAACCTCCACTCGAACAAGAGGCCATGGTAGATTGCAAGAATCCAAACCTAAGGAAACCCTAGCCGCAAACAAAACCAATCAATTTCCAATTTTAATTTGAAAAAACAAAAAATATTAAAGAAGAAAAATCAAAACAAAATAAAAATACACAAAAATAAAAATGAAAAAATTCTCATGATCTGATAAAAATAAAGGCCACACTAAAATAGGGATTATGAAAAAGACAAGAAAAATTCTAAAACACCAAAATATTAAAGAAGAAAAATAAAAACAAAAATATAAATGATAAAAAAATAAAACAAATAAAGAAAATCCCTTCCAAGACACTATGATGATGATGATGATGATTAATGTCCACTTAGACCCATTGGTCTATCAGACCTTAATAATGTACGAGATTACTTTCATTTCTTTAAAAGTGTATTTATGTGCTAAAAACGCATTGAGAGAAGTGCTCCAAGATCATCATAGTTTTGATGACTTGGGAGGTTAGGAAGGTCTGTATTTTGGAAAATATTTTTAAATTGGGATCTAATTTGGGAAGCATGAAGTGTTTTTCATATTCAACCCTCTTAGTGTAAAAAATATGGCACATTATTTCATCCCACAGTGTTTTTGGAATTGTCCAATGCGTAATTTCACTATACAAGGTCAAAGGAAAATATTTACAAAAAAACGAAAACACCAAGTTTTAATCATTGAAAAAGAAAAACACACATTAAAGGAACTTATATTGTGGCTCTTACTAAGAAAATAAAAGTGATACTTGATACCTTTCTTACAATGAAAGAAATCAACCAATCTTAATATGAATGGGTCCAATTACTTTTTATCTAAGAGTTTAGGGTTATGCTTGGTCCCATTAAATTTCCTAATTTTGAAACTAGGATTTATGATTTACCCTGGAGTTTAGGAGCTCTTTTCATAGTATTGATAAAGTTAGAAGAAAGTTCTTTATTGTTTTTTATTTCTTTTTGAAATTTGATGTAGAAACATGGAAAGGGAATACTTATATATACTATTTATCTTAAACATATCTTTTTAAGTTGGGGAATAAATTTTGTTTTTAAATATTTTTCAAAACTTCTTACACAAACCGTAAGTTCCTCTTTGTTGGGATAGGTGTGTCATACACCTTGTGGTCCTATAGTAGAGTAGGTAATGATTGTTGAGAAGTAGTAAGGAATAAATATTGAGCAGTAGCTAATTGTTGAGTAGTGGCATGGAATACATRCAGATCATTGGTAGGAAATGAATGTTAAGCATCAATAATGAGCCAATTAATTGTTGGTGGTTACCAACATGCAGAATTGGAAAACCATAAATGGTTTATGGGTTTGTTATGCCTATTTATTGATGTAACATCCTCTTTTCTCCCAAGACTATAATTAAGCACAAACTTCATATGTTGACAGTATGAGGCATGTAATTGTGTTTTAATTTAATATAAACACCAAATTGTTGACTAAGAGGGAACATACTTGATAAGTACTAGCCATGATACACAAGAGGATATTGATGATGTAGAGGACTAACAGGATGGTTGAGTGAAAGGGATATGAGGTGCATTAGTGAATAAAATAGGAATCTTTCACAACAAGTTAATCTATGCTTACAAACATGATGACTTCACCCACCAACACACCAAAATGATGGAGGAGACCATGTTCTCATTAAAGGGAAGGTCATAGATGTGGTTGAGTAGTAATGACTAGGGTAGTTGGCCCATACATACAAATAATTTCCAATTGAATAACTGACAGGGAATGCACCAAAAAATTTCCCTTTAGATTATGAAGGACAAACTGTAGGTTGAGTCTGTAGGATGCTGCAAATATCCTGAGGGAATAGAGAAGAAGACTAGGGAAAGAAAGAACACAACACATGCAGGAGGGGAGGATATGGAAAAACAAATGGCATGTTGATAAAGAGGGAGACTAAAAAAATAGAGACAACACCCAAAGTCTGAAGAAGGAAATAGAAGAATGAGAAGAAAAAGAAGGCTCGGAGACGAGCAATAGAGAGAAACAATGCATATGTGTTAATTAAGAAAGAAAAGGATATATTTATGGAAGAAAATAGGAATCTTTTCCAAGTTGTTGATGATCACTCTGAACATAGATGACCTGGATTCCCGAAATTGACCAATAGTGGGTTGCAGCTTGGTGTTTACTGGACATAAAATGAAATTCGTAAGGGGAGGTTGTCGAGGGACTGTTAAGTAGTGAAGGGACTCCCTTGTGCAAAGGAAATATAGTTGAGAAACAACCTGATAAACCTGTAGAGACCCAAAGATAATGGGAGGTGGAAACTTCTACTATGTCAGAGGAAGAAGTAGAGTAACCTTCTTGGATCATCACAGACTTGGAATCCTGCCGAGTCAATTTCCTTGGTGGTATCATGTCTTGTCACGAGGGTGGCATGTTGTAGGAAGTAACTCTACAATAAGGCCTAAGGTTGGGAGGAAAGGCGTCCTTTATTAGTTAGTTGGATTGGATTATTTCCTTATTATACAAGTGTTCATCTGTAATGAAATTGATTGTGAATGATTTATTTGAATGCTCGGGAATAGAAAATTTGTATGATATCACATATGAATGTTTAAATCTAAAAGAATGTTTGTATACGTAACCTATGTTTTCTAATGTTGTAAGATGAGCTATGTTGTGATGTATACTATTACTTGGTGAAATCGTGAAAATGGATAGATACAAACTGCTACCTGCTCGAACAATCTATATGTTCTTGGTGTGGAGGGCCTGCAAATAATGCAAATATTTAACCTCAAGTTTGACAGTTTGTAAAGGATTCAGAATCGTCTTGAGTTCTTGAAGGTCATAAATCGAAGTCTCATAGAACTTGAACAATGGATAAGTCCTTAGAGTGGAAAATTATGATTTTGTGAACATTGTATTGGTCAATGAAGAACCACAATTATTGATATGAAGAGATCATGACTGTCGATCGGTGGGAATTCAGAGTCACTGCGTAGGAGAAACCCATCGAATTCCATGGAAAAGTTTTTGAATGAGAGACTTTGAAACAAACTTTTTGGAGAGAGGTCTTCGAAAGGAAATCTCATGTACCATGAGAATAATCTTGAAGTAAAGACCCTAAAGTCAATCCAATGTGAACTGTATATATAGAAGCAGGAGGAATGAATCTTCAGTCATTGATCATTATGGGCCCCATTAGTAAGTTGAAAGGGAGATATTTGATGGGGAGTGTCTATGTGAAGATGTGTGTCTATAGTTGAATAGGAAACTATAATGAGTGCGAGTCAAGATGGCCCAACATTTTCTGTTATCAAAGTATGACCTCGAAGGATTTAGGGTAATACTCCTATGTCTTAGGAGTGAGACTTCGATAGAGGGAACATATAGACCTTAGTGTAGTGAATGGGGAGATGACAAGATATCCAATGATATGTTATGAGTCATGTCTACGTAAAAATAATGTAGTCATAACATCATGGTTGACATGGTATGACAACAGGGTAGACATAGTGAGTTTAGAGCATCAAGTGTCACTTACCCATTCGTGGGTGAGTTGAGTGGGGTCTACCAGGTGGGAGAATTTTGGCCCTAAATAAATATCAACTGTCTATCAAGATATTGTTACTTACATCTACAATTGTTCATCAAGGAGAGGGGTATATACCTCGAAACCTTAACTTCAGAGAAGTTAAATTGCTCACGTCATTCTAGCTCCGAATGGATAGTATCGAAAGGGAATATTCTTTGATACTATATACGTCATAGGTTAGTGAAGATAAAGTTGGAAAAGAGTTCGAGCGATAGCAATGATGGTTCTACGTGGAGCAGAACCTCCTTGTGGCATAATTTATAGGCACTACGTGGGTGCAACGTAGTCTTCATGCCAAATGGAAAGTGTGTCTAGGTGTCACGTGGATGCCACACATTAACGATATAGAGGTCGAAGGTCAAAGAACCTTGGAAAGGCCATAAATTCCAATCTATATCTTAGTTTTGAGCAAAATTGCCACCATTGGAAATCTCTTAGCGAGAAAAAGAAGATAGAACTAGGGAATAAAATATTTGAGATTACTCGAGGAAAGAAAAAATTATAACATCCCATCCCTTAAAAGGACACTTAGGGGTTGGGTGTGTTACGTAATGGTATTAGAGAACAATTCAAACCCTAGGCTTGAATGGGTTGCTAAGACCACTTAAGGTTGCTTAAAAAAGGAATTATGTCGTCTGAAATGCATGCCTCGGAATAATGACATGAAATGCTAATGATGATTGTTGTTTCAACATGTAGGATGAATTGATAAAAATATCATAGAAGTGAATGGTACAACACAATATGGAGGACCTCTCGCACCTCAGATATGTAGAATATGATGATCGGAGGGATAGGGAAACCCCTCCAGATTTGATGGCCACTCTGAGAAGTTTGAAGGTGGATAATGAGAGTCTTATGAGATCCCATGCCAATTAGGCAGAGTTAAATGTAGTTCTACTGCAGATTCTGTTCGAAATTCAAAAACATCTGTAGAAAGGTCCTATCAATGCAAAACTAAAACAATCAGAGAGGTTGAAAACCCCTTCAGATGCCCAAAAGCATGGAATGGCTCACATCGATGCGGGAAATATTTATTCCAAAATAAAGAGCCAAGGCACTAATATAAGTGGATCGAGTGGAGGCATTTCCATAGAGTCCTTTAGTCAGAAGAGTAATTCAGTAGGATAGTACAATAGTGGCACAAAATCTAGTATTTCTAAGAGGAGAAAGAGGAATAAATCTCATAGTTTTATGATTGAAGAATTCAAGAAGGCTAAGCGACCTACATTTGCTAGTGAAATAAAAAAAGGAGAGGGAGCCAAAGCATGACTATTTAGCTTGAAAAATTACTTCCAAGTAGATAATTGTTCAGACAATACCAAGGAAAGAATTAAAGTGTTCAACATGAATGGAGGGGAATCCATTTGGTGGGAAGACCTCAAAGAAATCAAAAGGATAAAGGAAAGAAAATTAACTTGGAAACAATTTGAGAGGTACTTTTTCAAAGCTTACCTATCCGAAAAATATTATGATGATGAAATAAAGGAAATCTATGAGCTTAAGATGGGAGAACTTACCTTGGAGGCATATGAAAGAAATTTATGGAATTGTTGAGATATGTTCTCTACCTTAAGGATGCAAAGGAAAGAATCCAATGTTTTCTCAGTGGGTTGCCACATTCATTCCAAGATCGAATTGATTTTTACAAACCCAACACACTGGAAGACACCATTCGAAAGGATAAATGTTGTTATGATGAGTCTAAGAACAAGAATGAGTCTCTTAAGTATTGGAAAATAAAGGACAAGAGTGAGTTCCAGAAGAAGGTATTCAAGTATTTTCCATGCAAGAATTATGGGAAGGATGCATAGTAAGGTCAGCCAAGTAGGAGTGCACATCAACAAAATTTTATTTACCAAACTAGGAATAAGCCGGTAGAGAAAGCAAAAGAAAGAGTAGAGGAGCCCAAGAAGGGACCTTTGAAATGTTGTGGATGTGGAGATCCACATCTGTTGAGGGATTGTCCCCACAGACAACATGACAATAGAAGAGTATATAACATACAGGGGGAAGTTACGATCAACGACATAGCTATGAGTGTACCAAGAATCTACGCAGAAATAGAAAATAGGCAAACAAACCACCAAGCCTCTGTGGTGGAATTGGAAGGTATCATTACTGAAAAACAAATATCTATTTTAATTGACCTAGGATCTGATCTTAGTTATGTATCACCTATATTGGATGAGGCATGTTCATTGTAGATAAATAAGCACACCAAAGCATGGTTAGTCCAATTAGCCACTGGAACAAAGAGGAAAGTGACAGAGGTTGTTGAATCTTGTCCAATTCGGATGAAGGGATTTCATGCCCAAGTGGATTTGAATTTTCTACCCCTTGGTTCTTTTGACGTGTTACTGGGAATGGATTGGTTAGCCTCCCATAAGGTAAAATTGAACTATTATGAGAAGATTCTAGATTGTGAAGATGAGGAGGGAAATAAAAGAATTTCACAAGGCATCCAGAATCCAGTCTCTGTGAGACAAATATCAGTGTTATAACTCAAGAAATTTAGTAGAAGAGGGTGTCCTCTATATGATATACACATACTAAATTCAATAGAAAGCGGTGAGCTAAAGTTTGAATATAATCCAGTGTTATGGGAGTTCAAGGGTGTGTTTCCCGAGGAAGTGCTTGGATTACCTTCCAAAAGAGACCTTGACTTTTCAATTGATCTTTTGTCGAGAGTAGTTCTAGCATCGAGAGTGCTTTACAGGATGAGTATGCCCAAGTTGGTGGAAATGAATATGCAATTGAAATAAATGATGGAAAAATGTTACATCAGGCCAAGTGTATCCCCATAGGGAGAACCAACCCTGTTTGTAAAGAAGAAGGATGTTACCTTAAGATTGTGCATCGATTATCGGTAGTTGAACAAGATGACCATCAAGAACAAGAACCATTTTCCTAGAATAGATGATCTATTTGATCAGCTCGAAGGGGCTACAATTTTCTCAAAAATAGATTTGAGATTGGGATATCATCAATTCAAGATTAAAGAAGAAGACATCCACAAGACAACGTTTAGGAAAAGGTATGGGAACTCCGAGTTTGTTTTAGTGATGTTTGGACTTACAAATGCACCAACGAAATTCATGTGTTTGATGAATAGCATGCTCAACAAGTATTTAGACAAGTTTGTCTTAGTGTTTGTGGATGAAATTTTGGTGTATTCAAAGAATTGAGAGGATCATGAAGAACATATCAGGATGGTGTTACGGGTGTTAAGAGCGAATGAACTATATGCCAAATTCACCAAGTGCAATTTATTTAAAAAGGAAATACAGTATCTAGGCCATGTAATATCAGTCGAAGGAGTTGAAGTAGACCCTGTAGAGATCAAAGAAATCATGGATTGGCCAACCCTTAGAAATGTGACAGAAGTGAGATCCTTCATGGGATTGGTTGGATATTATAATTGATTTATCAAAGGATCTCTAAGATCAAAAATCCTGTTATTCCATTGCAAAGGAAGGTAAGGAGATTTGTGTGGTCACTAGAGTGCGAAGATAGTTTCTGGAAATTGAAATAGTTGTTGACCAATGCCCCTATTTTAAGGATTGTGGACCCAAAAAAGGACTTCTTGTTTTGAAAAGATGCTTGCAAGTAAGGACTCGATTGATTTTTCACGCAATAAGTACAAGTGTTTTGTTATGAATCATAGAAGATGAATGCACATGAGAAGAAGTATGCTATGCATGTCCTATAACTTGTCATAATTGTACATGCATTGAAGATGTGGAGAAATTACCTGCTCAGAAGGAGGTTTATCCTCATGACTTAACATTGTGGTATGAAGTATTTGTTTGACCAACCAAGGTTGAATTCTAGACAGGACAGGTGGATGGCATTGATTAGTGAGTTTGAATTCAAAATCAAGCATATAAAAGGAAAATAGAACAAAGTAGCTAACACGCTTAGCCGAAGTGTTCAAACAATACACTTAGCAACATAAAGTATAAGAGATTCCAACATTTAAGAAGGGATTAAGACCATATTATCAGAAGACGAGTTCTTCAATATAGTGAAGGAAAATTTACAACAAGAACCTAAGGAAAAGAGATATGAAGGATATCAACTAAGGGCTGATAATTTGTTGATGTACAATAAGAGGCTATATGTGCCTAATTCAACAGACCTGAGGAAATTGATTATGGATGAGTTCCACTGGCCCTATGTCGGTCATCCTATATACCAAAAAATGGTGACAACAGTTAGGAAACTATATTATTGGCCAGGGATGAAGAAAGACATTGCTCGTTATATCTCAAATTTTTTAGAGTGCCAACAAGTGAAAGTCGAACATMGACACCCTGTGGGAATATTGCAACCCATACAGATACCTGAATGGGAATGTGAAGTGTTTTCCATGTATTTTATTGTAGTCTTTCCAAGGATAGTCAAACAACATGATGCAATCATGGTTTTAGTGGACAATTTGAGGAAGGAATTTAATTTTATTCCCATAAATCTTACCTTTAAATCCATATACGTTACCAATGTTTTCATGAAAGAGATATTCAAGTTGCACGATTTGCCTAAAACCATAATTTCAGACAAAGATACTAAGTTCACCTAAAAGTTTGGTGAAGCTTATTTGCAGGTTTAGAGACACAGTTAGTGTTTCTCACAGCCTACCATCCTCAAACCGTTGGTTAGAATGAAAGGGTGAACAAAGTGTTATAGGATATTTTGTGAATGCATCTTATGCATAGACCCAAGTAGTGGGAAGAATATTTACCTTTGGTAGAATTTGTGTATTACAATGGATATCGGGAATCATTGAAGATGATCATGTTCAAGGCTATGTATGGTAGTTGGAAGTGTAGAGTTCCAATTAGTTGGAATAATCCAGTGGACAAAGTTACACTTGGACCTAAATTACTAAAGGAAATGGAGCAAGCCATGGTTCAGATAAGGAAGAATCTGAAAATTGCTCAGGATAGATATAAGAGCTATGTTGATAGCAAGAGAACCCTCATAGATTTTAAAATAGGAGACCATGTGTATATCTGGGTGAAACCTAGGAGAAGTTCCCTAAAAGCAGGGATGCGTGATAACTTAGCGCCCCGATATGGTGGACCATTTTAAATCTTAGAGAGAATAGGACCAATAGCATACAAAATTTATTTACCACCTAATATTAGAGAACATAATGTATTCCATGTGTCTTTGTTAAAGAAATATTTACATGATCCTAATCACGTTCTTGATTGGACTGTAATACAGTTGGAACTAGAGGAATAATTCCAACCATAACCCCAATGCATCCTAGACATCAAATAAAAAATTCTCCAAAACTGATCCATCGCACATGTCAAGGTGCAATGGAATCACTTTGGAGCCGATGAAGCTACATGGGATATGGAAGATGCCATGAGAATGGCATACCCATTTTTGTTTATTGTATAATTGTAAAATCATGGCGTTTTAAACACTTAGGACAATGTTTCTTTAAAGGGGAGGGGAATGTAACACCCTAATTTCTCCCAAGACTGTAATTATGCAAAAACTTCATATGTTGAGAGTATGAGGCATGTAATTGTGTTTTAATTTAATATACACACCAAATTGTTGACTGTGATGGAACAACCTTGATAAGTACTAGCCATGATACACCATAGGAAATTAATGAGGTAGATTACTGATGGGATGGTTGAGTGAAAGTGAGATGAGATGCATCAGTGAAGAAAATAGGAAGCTTGCACACCAAGATAATCTATGCTTGCAAACATGATGAATTCACCCACCAACACACCAAACAGATAGAGGAGACCACATTATAATTAAAGGGAACGTCATAGAGGTGGCTGAATATCCAATACATATAAAGAATGGCCAATTGAATAATTGACAAGGAATGTACCAAAACCTACCCCTACAAATTATGAAGGGTAGACTGCAGGTTATGTCTGCAGAATGTTGTAGAGATCCTGAGGGAATGGATAGCAAGATCGAGGAAATGAAGAAAGAAACATGTGCATGAGGGGAGGATATCGAAAAAAATAGGCACGTAGAGAAATAGGGAGGTTTAAAATATAGAGACGACACCCAGAGTCTGAAGAAGGAAATAGAAGATCAAGAATAAAAACAAGTCTCAGAGACGAGCAACAAAGTGTAGCAGTGAAGATGTGTTGATTAAAAATAAAAGGATAGATTTTTGGAAGAAAATACTAAGCTTGTCCAAGTTGTTGATGACCACCCTGAAAGGCGATGACCTGGATTCCTAAACTTGAGTAATAGTGGGATGAAACTTGGTGCTTACTGGATATAAAACGACACTGGTAAGGGGATGTCTCTGAGGGACTATTAAGAAATGAAGGGACTCCCTTGTGCAGAGTAAATCCAGTTTAGAAACCACCTGATAAACCTGTAGAGTCCCAAAGCTCAGTGGGACATGGCAAATTCTGTTGTGTCAGAGGAAGAAGAAGAATAACCTTCTTGGATCATCGCAGAGTTGGAATCCTACCAAGTCAATTTCCTTGGTGGTATCATGGCTTGGAACAAGGGTGGTATATTGTAGGAAGTAACTCTACAACAAGGCCTAAGGTTGGGAAGAAAGGTGTCCTCTCTCAGTCAGTTGGATTGGATTATTTCTTTATCATATAAGTGTTCATATGTATTGAAACTGACTGTGAATTATTTATGTGAATTCTTTGGAATATAAAAATTGTATGATAGAACATATGAATGTTTAAATCTAAAATAATGTTTGTATACTTAACCTATGATTTGGAATGATTTAAGATAAAATATGTTGTGATGTATACTATTAATTGGTGAAATCGTGAAAATGGATAGATACAAACTGCTACCTGCTCTAAGACTCTATATGTTCTCAGTGTGGAGGGCATACAAATCATGCAAGAATTTAACCTCAAGTTTGACAGTTTGTAAATTCTTCATAATCATCTTGAGTTCTTGAAGGTCAGAAATTGAAATCTCGTAGAACTCGAACAACGGCTAAGTCCTTAGAGAGGACATTTATGATTCTATAAACCATGTGTTGGTCAGGGAAGAACCGCAATCGTTGATTTGAAGAGATCATGACTGTCGATCGGTGGGATTTCAGAGTCACTTCGTAAGAGAAATCCATCGAACGTCGTGGAAAATACTCCAAAAAAAAATCTTTGGAGTGAGGCCTTCGGAAGGAAATCCCATGTACCGTGAGAATAATCCCAAATAAAATACCTTGAAGTCATGCTAGTGTGAACCATAGATCTGGAAGTGGGAGGGATGAATCCTCAGTCGTTGATCATTATGGGCCCTACTTGTAAGTTGGAAGGGTGAGAGATAACGAGGAGTGTCAGTGTGAAGACGTGTGTCTATAGTTTATTAGGTGACTAGAATGAGCACGATTCAAGATGGCCCAATGTTGATCGTTATCGAAGTATGACCTTGAAGGATTTGGGGTAATCATCCAATGGCTTAGGAGTGCGACTATGATAGAGGAAAGATATTGATCATAGGTCAGTGAATGGAGAGACGACATGATAGCCATCGATCTGTCATGAATCCTATCTACGTCAAAAGAATGTAGTCATAATGTCATCGCTAAGATGGTACACCAATGGGGTAGTTGGAGTGCGTTTATAGCATCAAGTGTCACCTACCCATCTGTGGGAGAGTCGAGTGGGGTCTACCAAGTAGGAGAATTTTGGCCCTAAATCAATCTCAACCGTCTATTGGTAGATTGTGACTTACATCTAAAATCGTTCATCAAGGAGAGGGGTATATACCTTGATATCTTGACTTCAGATAAATTAAATTGCTCAATTTGTTCTATCTCTTAACGGATGGTATCGAAAGGGAATATCCTTTGATACTGTATCAGTCAAAGTTTAGTGAAGAGAATGCTCGCAAAGAGTCTGAGTGATAGAAATGATGGTCCTGCGTGGAGTGGAAGCTCCTTGTGGAAGAATTTATAGGCACCATGTGGGTCCAACATAGTCGTCATGTCAAATGGAAAGTGTGCCAAGGTGTCACATAGACACCACGTGTTAGCGGTATAGAGGTAAAAGGCTGAAGAACCTTGGAAAGGCCATAAATTCCAATCTAGATCTCATTTTGGAGTGAAATTTCCACCATTGGAAAGCTCTCAATGAGAAGAAAAAGATGGCACTAGAGAAGAAAAGATTTGAGATTAGTTGAGGAAATTGAAAATTCTAACATCCCATCCCTTAAAAGAACATTTAGGGGTTGGGTGTGTTGCAATTAAGTGTTAGGGTTGGAAGAAAATGGTGTGTGAGTTTTAACTTATTTTTTTGCTACCAAAATTTCTTCAGAATCCTAATGTTGTTATTGAACACTCTTGTCAAGAGCACAAAGACTCTATAATGTATTGTAATCATTTAATTTCTTAATAATGTAAATTGAGTGTCCTTTAAAGTGTGGTGTTTTTCTTCGAGAAGGGTTTTCCCCATGAAATCATGTTGTTTAATGGTTTGTTGTTCATTTAATTTGTTTGCAACTATTATTTTCCAAGTTTATCCACATTGTGGTATCATGAATTAGTGTATAAATCATATTATCCACCTTTCCTTTCCTTCTTTTGGTATTAGAGCATGATCACCTTAGATCCAAGGTGTTAGGAAGTTTTTTTTTAACACAATATTGGAAGTTTCAATGGGAGTTTGCATAGAAGGAAATATTGTTACAGGGAAATGTGGAGCACATATGATCCAGATTATTTTCGGCACGAAATGAGAGCGGAGATATAATAAATAAATTCATAGAGATATCCAATAATATAACAAAAATGTATCAGAGATGCAACCATAAACATAGAGATAAAATAATACATGATTTCTATTAATGAAATAAATGTACAAAGACTGTAAAAATATAGAGTGAAAGACTCGCTAGAATGGTGGCAGCTTATCTCTGAGAAGAGATGTGAAGGTTGCACACATTTGCAAGAAGATGATTACAATGAGGCTCTGAAGGCCTTTTTACAATAAACAGGAATGCAAAAAACCCTAGACATAAAAAAGTCTAACCCTAGGAGATGGAGAGCCAAAATTCATGTGGGCCCCGTTTGGGTAAGTTAGTACATCAACTTCCCGGGGTCGTAACTTTTGCATACGATATCCGTTTTAGGCACATGATAGCCCATTGGAAAGGTATCGTCGAGGAGATTCATTTTGGAGGACTATCAAAGGAACTTCCACATTTCTCCCCATTTTCCCAGAAACGTCGTTTAGGGCCTCAAAATGGCACCGGAAGTTAAAAACTACTAAAAATAGTAAATTACCAAAATTGCCAAAAAACTATTTTGAGCTAGTTGGAAAAGGTGGGTGGCCACTGATATCCACTTGGATCAATCCTCACTCCTTAGAAATCAATGGTATTCATTGCGTTGAGTTCCTGGGGGAGAGGAAAAATCATTTGTTGAATCTAAATCTTGGTGAGCTACTTGTGTTGCTGGAGACATTGCGCTTCTTAGTTTGTGGAAGTCTGTCATGAACCTGTTGAGGTTGAGGCCATTAAACAAGTCAAGCTACATGAGAAGACGGTGTGCATAAGGAATCTTTTCTCTTTGCTGCAACCTTGTCCACCTGCTTCTGTTGGATAGAAGGTTCTCGGGGCGAGGCTGTAGTGGTTGCAGTGTCCTTCTGTTCCCCTTTTGAACAGATTGTGAAGAAGCTAAATTTTGCAGTATGAGATACTACCTTGAGGCACTGTTTATGTGGAAAAATAGTCAGAACTACCTCTGGTATTCTGTAGATATGACCCCCTAGAGAAACAATGACACTACGGGGTCGAGACTCATAAACAACATGGCATCTCCACATATATGGTTGGCCCAAGAGAACATCACAAACATCCAGTGGGGAAACATCACAAAATACCTCATCCTTGAAGGTTTGGATGCCATATGACAATCGACACTGCTTGTTGACACGAATATATCATCCTTGGTGAAGCCACTTGATGTTGTATGGTTGCGGGTGTGGTGTTGTCGACAATCCCAACTGTTTGACGACCTCTACCCAGATGAGGTTATTTTGGATTTCGCTATCAAAAATATAATGTAGCAGGGTCCTCTTCACCCACATCTATGAATGAAAAAGGTGCTCCCCCTCTTCAGGATATGTTGGTTCTTCTGGTTGAATTTTTGTGGTCACGACAATAGCCGTGGGGTCTACGTCAATGATCT
>SNQJ01S0012896.1:36222-51196 GCA_010110895.2 Picea sitchensis | reverse complement strand
ACACCTCTGAAAAACAAATGTCTGAATGATTTGATTCAACCCTGAACATTGTTGTCTACAATAAGACCCTGTTATTAGAAAATATGATTAGGCTGTGATGAATATATGAATGAATGAAAACTGAACTATCTCAACATAAACTCAAAGAGAAAACCTTAGCATGCTTTTCCTCTATCCTCCTCTTGTCCGTTCCTTTTATTTTGTTTTTAACAAACTAGAATTGGTTGAAGTAGTTGAACCAACTCATTAGTTAAGCTAACTAAAGACTCAACTAATTTTAGTTAGGGGGGAAAAATAATAATCATAATAGGGTCATAAATAAATAATAACTAGTAGGTAGGACCCCTTGTGACTCCCTTTAGTTCATAACAATCATAACAATTATAACATAACCATTAGTTAAGAAAACACAACTCCTTGTACCTCCCCTCAACATATTTACTTTTGGCAATTTTAGCTCATGAAATTTGAAAATATTTCAAAATAATACTCATATATCCAAAATAAAACATGGTTTCCAAAATCCATGAAGTCAACTGTCATAAAGAAATAGATAACATAAAATTAAAAAGCCATATTTCCCAGTCTGTGATGAAACCCTTCCTTGGTTGTTGTTGTCACCTCTTGATTTTCCTGAATTTTCCTTGGGATGAGCAGGGCCTTTAGGCTTATCTCACTAATCACATGGGAACAATCGTCCCGCAAATGCATCTGGGAGGACACAGATTTATCAGAGTCATTAGAGGGTGGGAAAGGGGAAATAATGGATTTTCCTTTATCAAATGCATGGTGGGCTTCAGTCTTCAATATCTTGCTGGCATGGGAGGATTTCACTGGCGATTGGTTAGGGACAGCTTGGAAAATGGGATTCAAAGGTGGAGGGGTAGGAAAAGTCAAGTTGGGCCAACCACGGTGTTGGGAGACTGTCGGGTGGACAATCTCTTACCACCCATCATTTTCAGGGGCCTCAGGCTGTAAAGAGACATGAGGAGGTATAGGGATATCGGGGCTTGGAAAGGAGGCCTTTCAGGCCTAGTTCAAACTATTCCCTACCCAATCCAATCAAATAATCCTACATGAAATATTTGGCCAAGATATTCTGAATCAACATCAAAATGTATAGAGAACTCGGGCCTTCTTGGGCCTCAGTTCCAGTTACCTCCGCCTCTATTTCTTCGACCATGGCTTCCTCGACTGGAAAAAATCATCATGCATGTGTAATTGATTATAAAATAGTATTTTAAATAGCCATGCATGACAACTCTTAAAAATATGAAATAGATGTGGATTAGAATGTATCAGGCTGATGCAATCCAATCCATACAAATTGTTTTAAGGTTAATCAACGAGCAGGGGGATGAAACAGTGTTCTGGGATATGTGATGCATTTGTATTGTGTGAAAATGTGATATAATGAAAGGGGGAATAAATGGTCACTGCTCAATGAAAACAACAGTCAACTATAAATCAACTCAATAAAACCTCACTGCAATCCACTCAAGACACTGCCACTTCATCCACTTAACACAAAAAATCTCTTGGCTGTAATCAATATCAGAACATGGAGTGAACAAAATGAATATGGGATATGTGAGGGGTTTGTAATTAGCGGAAAGTGAGATAATGAAAGGGGAGATAACGTTTATTGTTCATGAAATTAATCAAGCGATCCATAAAATATTTTGCAGTAAGAAAAGATGCATCAACCAACAATCATATGACCGAGTAATAATTCCTGTGTATTTAACTAGTTCACCATTCATTAATATCCAACATAGTGCCATTACAAAACAATAAGTATCTCATATAATTTGTAAGAGGTTATGTTCCCTTCATTCACACATTCTGCATTTTATAACAATCAACAACAATAGTTATTTCCAATCTGTAATCATTAATCTCCACCACTGCCATGCATTGCTTCAAACTATAACTATGTTTAAAAATCATATCTCCAAACTAATAATGAAGTCACTATTTCTACAATAGAGCTCATAAAAAAAAAAGAATGGTATTCATTCACATATATATGCGGTGACCAAAATAATCAGAACCCCACATGCCACACCTGAAATGACAATTAACTATACAACCAATAACCACCATTTAGAAATAGACGAAGCAACAATAAATTTCCAAGGCAATGTAGTTCTGCCCTTGTAAAAACAAACAATTCAATGTGACTTAAAAGCTGGGTCACCTATCCAACACAACTACTATCGATCACATGTCTACTCAAACCAGTGTTCAATTATAACATGTTAAGACTTTCGTGGGTGCTCCTGAGTGTAAAGGCCAAACTATCCATACTACACACTGTGCACTGCTAACAAAACTCTATGATGCACATTTCCACTTAACTCAATCAAACACAAAGTCATGATAATAACTCAACATATCATGCTCAAGCTGTGTGCATTTTAGCTTGTTCAACCAATGCAGTGGATATACTTTCCATAGTTATCCAATTCAGTGGTCAATTGGCCCCAAAGAAAACCATAGTTACCCTGCCCAATAATTCATTTGCAAAACACCATACATAGAACACGACATGCGTGAACAACACAAGCATTCTTCACCAATGCCAACCATCATCCAACTTATCATAAGTGAAAATACTGGTGACTGTTCATCAACCAAAAATTCGCCACTGTGATAGAAAATCAATCAACTGAACAAGCTGTGGTAGTTGTGCATACCCATGCATCCAATCGAAACAGGGTAGGGGCCCTTCCATAAAAACAACTGATTTTTTCAACATAAGGAGGGTGACTGTGAACTTTAGAAGTGAAATTTGGAAATGTAAGGTTCACACTATTATCACAGAGGAAGTGGCTAAAAGCCATACCAACACGAATGGTATATGACCAATTGGTGAGCCCGTATTCAAAGTAACAAACCACAATAACTCGTAGCAACTTTAAAGTCTTGATAGTCTTCCCCATGAAACACCAGGATGAAGGGTTAAGGGTTTTCTTGGTAGCCATCATGGGAGGAACATAACCAATTAATCATAATAGTAATTCTTTGAGGACAAAGGTGTACACACCAGGAGGACGATGATTCACTTTTGAACGATAGATAGTTCCATGATAGGGTCAAAACAAGGAAACAAGGTTCTAGTTAAACCCAAGGAGCCAGAGACTGGGTTTAGTGATAGTGTGTGAAGACAACCATCCAACCAATATTTAAACAAAAACCTTTCAACCAAAACATAGTTGTAACAAAGATATATCACCCAAGAGGACTGACAACTTCGATGAACTCAAAAGTATTACAGGCATAACCATCCATTCTTCATCCACGAACTAAGATTTCACATAGTTGCAACGCTTAGGAAAACACAAACCCATACAACTGAGCCAATAATCATTTCAGAATCAGAGCGAAGTCAAGAATGGCCGAAAAAAGGACATACCTGTTAATCGAATTCCTTAAAATGAGAAGCGTTCGAGCGGTTTCACCCTGCTGAAATTCCGGAGCAATATGCACAACAACAAGATCAAACAATAACCCGACTAGGGTGGCGGCCATGGGAAGAGTAAAGGTGACATGAATTAAATGCACATCGCCTCCACCTTAGTCTCATTTACTCAATAGTACATGCCAATGATCCCTCCATTAACACCATTTATCAACCCATGCATCGAGACCATCAACACATTCAAAACCAATAAACCATGCCACCTTTATAACTTAAGCCATATCATAATCCAAATTCTATATAATGATTCGTATAAACAATAACACTATGACCTTGCCAAAATATACCACCAACATTCCACATCATATGTATATTGGCCACATAATTCCATTAACCATTGTATAACCATTTTCATTATCGCTTTGCCAAAATGTGCCACCAACTTTTCAACCACATGCATATAAATAGTGTAATTAAAACACAATTTCATAGCTATTTTATTGTTATCTAGGACTAAACAACTATTTTCATGCATGTAGTATTGAATAACTAGGTCTCTTTTGCATTAGATATAATACTTTGCTCTTTTTCAAAACTGCCTTTCTACAATTTTCACTAACATATTTTTTATGCAGGTGTAATAAGAACATACCACAATGACATTAATGAATAGCATAGGCTGTAGTAACGTAAGAAACCAAACTTTCATAAGCTCATTTTATAACCAATAACACAAGATCTTCATTAACCATGTGTCGCAGATTGTCTCAACATAAAAAATGCACAGATCTTCTCTCTAATAGTTCAAGGGGGTCCCACCTACTAGTATTATTTATTTTTAATATAATAGGCTTAACCAACACTTTGCGGGTGAAACTACGTTGATGTTTTCAATCGTCAACAAACTGGTGACTCCACAGGAAAATTTGTTTTTATAGATTAGAACTCATAACTCATGGTTTCACAAACCAAGAATATTAATCTCAAAGATATGTAACTCAAATGATTATGCAACAGGGGGAAGTGAGCAGATTTAATGGAAAGATGACCTAGAATTTGGGAATAACTCATGAAAAGTGTTAAGTGTCAGGGGTTTTACCACTGTATGCATAATCATTTGACTGGAATATTCTCTTAACTTGAAAGAGGAAAACTTATAGATTTTCTCTTAAGATCTCAATGGATGAAAAACTGGCATGAAGAAGCGAGAAACAACCAATTCCTTGTAAGACAACAAAAAAAATATGTAACAAATTCAAAGGTCCTTCAGAGGAGAGATCATAACAATTGTGTAAGATTGATTGTTATTGACTAACAATGCTTTTGCAGGGTGTCACTGTGGCATAATTTATCCAACATTCTATCTTGACCAAACACTCAAAAGATGATAAAGACAAAAATTGCAACATAAGTAATGATGCAGAAATTAAAACAATAGTAATAAAGACAAAAATAAAACGCAACAATAAAATAAAAACTCAACTTAGAAAGAAGAAATTAAAGTGTTGTAAAGCAGAAAAAGAAGCACAAAAACCAAAATCAGAGCTAAGCTACTAGTATACATAAGAATCCAATCAACAAACAAAAAATTTCACGTTGGTCCCTCACAATACTTCAAGCCAGGACTGTTAGTGCTGTGAGAAAACCATTGTATCTATAACTCCTTTAAAATTTATGAGTTAGTGTCCAAGACAAAAGTAATCTGGAAATGACCCAACACTTGAAATTTTGACRTAACTATAAGCCTTTGGATGCATACGATTAAATCATCAAGATAAACATGGAGACTGACCAATTTATCGAAACTTGTGTSTATAGGGCCCTTTTAAGGAGATAMTTGTATCAAATAAGCCAGAAGGCAGGTAGTCGTAAGACATAGTATCACAATTAGTAATACAAGTGGTTTTGTGAATATTTTCCCTTTCTACCTTGATTTTATTGTAACCAAACAAACYGTCAAGTAAGGGCTRCAACTATGATTTTACAACCTGTTGCTRAAACATTTCCATACTGAGAGGATGTAGAGGGTTTATTATAATTGCTTGCCTGAAATTTTGAAGACTAATRCAGGTCCTAATATTATTAGTGGTCTTCGAAACACGTTCCCAATTGGAAACCCATTCAGGGTGGACTAAAAAAAACATTTCAGTCCTTAAGAAATTCCTTAACTCCCCTCGAAAGGTTGCTTTCAGTGCATAGTTAACAAGTCTTTGCCTAGCTAGTTTCATAGTATGTTGAACAAGACCTGGATCAAAACCACAAAGATCCACATTAAACCAAGCAAAAACCTTTCGAAATCCACCAAGTGACTCAACATACCTCATCTCTTCTTTATCATAACCCTGAACGTTTATTTTAACGTTCGATGAAGATCTAGGTGTCCTAATMTTCATGGAGATGGCTTCAACCAAATTCAGTTGTAACTCCTCTTCCTTTTCCTTATTGCCTCCAACACTCAATGAAAATGAACTCTCAAAAGGAATCAAGCCCTCGGGAATCTTGTTACTTTTCATGGATATAATTTCCTTGGGCTTAAGAGGTTCATCTTGGATGATCGCCCAAATTCTCTCATCATCAGGGAGGGCCTTCCAAGATCCTACATGGTCAGGAATATATGAATGATATAGAGGTTGAAAGGCATAATCAGGCCTGTGAGGAAAAAGTTGTTGATTAGGGGAGGCTGCAAAGACAACTAACCGATCATCCATGGAATTCAATTCCTTCTTCACACAAGTGATGTTGAAATATAGAAGGTTCAAGACAAGTGCCCAAATAGTGGGGGATTATCGTTCCATCAACTCGTTGCTAGGAGAGCATATCTTGCATATAATGTTCACAACAAGCTCAGAACTTCCAAAAAATGAAAGGTGACCACAACCAAGATTAAGGGCAATCTCAATGCCTAATAATAAAGCTTCAAAGTCAACGACATTATTTGAACAAGAAAACTCTAACCTGTAGGATAGATTATGAATTTTACCTGCAAGAGAAACCAAGGTAATGCCAACCCCATTTCCTTCACTAGAGCATGAACCATCAAAGTGCATATGCCATAAATCATTATCTAAATCAATTCTTTCCAAAGGAATATTATCCTCTTCAACAAAGATGGAATACACTCCTAGGTCTTCTTCAATATAGTTTATGTTAGATTGCGGAACATTCTCTATGTGCTGTGAAATCCTTCCCTCTCTAAGGACTATGCTATTCTTACCATTATGAGGAATGGATAAATGTGTCCCATAGAGCGAGAGGTATCCACTTGTTAGGGATTTCCAATCTCTTCCCAAGATAATTGAATAATTTATTACAGACATATCAATCACCTGGATACTGAGGGTTGTCCTTATCTCAGGATGAGCACATAAAACCAAGGTTACATCCTTAATCTCACCTATGGTTGGTTTTTGTAGACTATTATAGGAAAGCATGCTTCTGGTGTTTTTGTTTATACAAGATAAGCCTAGCTCTTCCATAATAATATTTGACATGACACTTGGGTCTGAACCACCATCAATGAGGCAACAATGGGCAATTTTATCCATGATATTTAAAGAAATATAAAAAGGGGAATTTTTTACAGGGTATCTGAATCTATGTACACCTACTTTATTTATAGAAGAATCCTCTTCGCTTGCCTCTTCAGAAATATTGGCCACAATGGAAGATTTTACTTCCATGAATTGTTTCAGATGCATCTATTGTTCAAGGATGACAACCATGTCTAGGAGGGTTGCATATGCTTTGATATTGGCCAATTGATTCAAGATATTGTATTTGGAAGAGGGGGGAGAGGGGGTGATTCCTTGGCTCTCAAGAATTTTAGGAACCTGGGGCACAATAGCAGTTGAGGACGAACTTGGGCTAGAAGAACTGCGAGGAGGGTCAAATTTTCCTTTTGGAGCATAGGCTTTGTTCCTAGTATTGATGACCATGACATCTTCTGTCTCAAAAAAATCTAGGACAACGATAGTAGCTTCTGGTATCTTACCAAAGATCTTGTCTCTGACACTCTTCCTTATCTCACACGTGGTTTCTTCTGGTGTTCCTTGCAAAATTTACACCAACTCCTAGGCAGGATAGCCTTGGGATGAAAATTATTTTCAACCAGACTTCTAAAAGGAGGGGCAGAAGAGGATGAAGCTCCAGGGGTGAGAGGGGTGACAGTACCTTTCCGCTCAAATTMTATCATACGATTGTTCATATCTTGTACTAGCTGTAAGAGAGCAGACATGYCTGTCTATCTAACTGATTCTCCTTGGGGTAGACCAGTTCGTTCAAGTTGTTCTTCATACTCTGAGCAAGTATGCAGGGTGGAGACGATATTATCAATGGATTTTTCCTCAAGCCTATGATGGTAGGGAGAGGGAAATGCATTGTAGTAATGCATGAAGGCGGCTTGGTTCTGAGGGAGGATAAGTTCGGGAATTTGATTTTACAACTTGGTGAAACACAAATTGAAAGATCTGATGGTCTCACAATCTTTGTAAGTGGCGTTATTGTATTCCCTTAACTTCTCAACAGGGATTTTGGATTTCTCGTAAGTGGATCAGAACCAATAGATTAACTCCTCCCAAGTAGACAAGATATTAGGAGGAAGGTCAAAGAAATCTACCGCAACCTTCCCTTCCAAGGAATTGACAAACAAGTGCATGCATGTGTCATTGTCATTGGCCCCTATGTTATGACAAGCATTAGAAAATTCCACTAGGTGTTCATTGGTACTGATAGTGTTATTTCCTGAAAACTTAGGCAAATGATCGTTAAACTTTGGAAGTGGACAAGTAGCAAGTGATAGGTTAAGAGGAGAGGACACATGCCACAGTGTAGTTGTGGCGTCTTCTTTGAACTGAAAAAGTCCATACTTTTTGATGACTTTGGTGGGGTTCATAGCAGATTGGACAGGGATATGGTGGTTGTACAAGCTACCAATCACCGATGACGATGAAGATTGGGAAGATGGAGCACTTCCAGTGCCACCATAGCCACCACTGGATGCCATCTTGTGGATGATAGATGAGGGAAAGAAAGATGAGTTGTATGAATCAGATAAAGTTCTCCTTAGAGAACTTTGTTGGGTAGATAACAGAACGTTTCTCCTTCCTATTTCAGCAATAGGATTGATTTCGGGTGACAAGCCTCATCTTCTTCTAGAAGCACGAGAATCAAAGGACATGAAAGAAAGGCCAAAACTGAAGAAACAAAAGGTTACTGCTGATTTATAGGCTGTCTATGTCTAGCCTCGAATTGTTCTTGAGCACTAATATCTCGCTCATTTGCTGCCCAAGAATGGTTAAGATCGACACGAGTACTGGCAGTGTCTAGAATGGTGTTAAATAGGTTCAAAGAAATGTTGGTCTAGTCTTGAAGACCGAGCTCAATATTGGGCTTCCTTGCAACAGGAACAATCATTAATAGAAAAAATAATCAAAGAGTCAAATTCAAAAAAGAAATATGTATCGATGAAAAATCGAGTATAAAACTTAACTAGAGAGATATTGAAGATCTCCCCAGTATGGTCAGCAAATAAATGTTGAGGAAAATATATGAATTGATCTTACTCAAGCATTTTCAGACTTTACTTGGCTAAAGTAAAGTAGACATAAATATCACCCTATGTTTATAGCCAACAAAAATAACATCCTAACTCACGAGTATTAATTACAAGTGCTTAGGATAGTCTTTTATCAACAAAAGGCTTGCTGGAAATTCACTATTTATGTAATTTTATGAATATATCAGTTGCTGAAATAAATGTAAGAACAAAAGTAAAGACACCAAGATGATAATCAAGACAATTGAGACATAAAGCAATCCTTTATTTCATTCCAATTCACCAAAGAGTCATTTTCTTTACAAAATCTCATACATAAATCTTGGACCAAAGTCAAAATTAGACATCCCTGATGGAACACACAAAAGGACCTCTGATAGAAAACCAAAAATGAACTCTAAAAGCTAGATCAACTTGCCACAGTTTGTTGCCCACTCGACTCTACACAATATCCTTTATCAGTCATGGAAATTAATTCACAAACAGACAAGTCTACACAGACTATCAAATATATATCAACACTTATGAAAAACACGTGTCTGAATGATTTGATTCAACCCCGAATATTGCTATATACAATAAGACCCTTCTATCACACGACTGTTATATGACCAATTGGTGAGCCCATATTCAAAGTAACAAACCACAATAACCCATAGCAACTTGATAGGCTCGATAGTATTCCCCATGAAACCCCATGCTAGAGGGTTAATGGTTTGCTCAGTAGCCATCACTGGAGGAACATAACCAATTACTCGTAACAATGAAGCTTTGAGGCCAAAGGTGTATGCACCAAGAGGACTATGATTTGCTTGTGAATGAGAGATAGTTCCATGACAGGGTCGAAAGAGGGAAACATGGTTCTAGTTAAACCCAAGGAGCCAGAGACCAGGTTTAGTGATAGTGTGTGAAGACAACCATCCATCCAAGATTTAAACAAAAACCCTTCAACCAAAACACAGTGGTAACAAAGAGCTATGACCCAGGAGGACTGACAACTTCGATGAACTCAAAACTATTACAGGCAGAACCATCCATTCTTCATCCAAGAATTAAGATTTCACACAGTTGCAACACTTAGGAAAAAAAAAAACCATACAGTTGAGCCAATAATCATTTCATAATCAGATCGAAGTCAAGAATGGACCAAAAAAAGAACATACCTATTAATCCAATTCCTTAAAACGAGAAGCGACCGAGTGGTTTCACCCTGCTGAAATTTCGGAGCAATATGCACAGCAACAAGATCAAACAATAAACCGAGTAGGGTGGCGGCCACGGGAATATTAAAGGTGACGTGCAGTAAATACACGTCGCCTCCACTCTCATGTCATTTACTCAATAATACATGCAAACGATCCCTCCATTAACACCATTAATCAACCCATGCATCGATACCATCAACGCATTCAAAACCAATAATCCATGCCACCTTTCTAACTTAAGCCATAGCATAATCCAAATTCTATATAACGATTCACATAACCATTAACACTATGACCTTGCCAAAATATACCACCAACGTTCCACATCATATGAATATTGGCCACATAATTCCATTAACCATTGTATAACCATTTGCATTATCGCTTTGCCAAAATGTGCCACCAAAGTTTCAACCACATGCATATAAATAGTGTAATTAAAAAACAATTTCAAAACAATTTTCTTGTTAGCTAGGACTTAACAACTATCAACAAGTATTTTCATGCATGTAGTATTGCAGAACTAGGTCTCTTTTTCAAAAGTGCCTTTCTACAATTTTCACTAACATATTTGTTATGCATGTGTAATAAGAATAGACCGCAATGACATTAATGAAAATAGGTTGTAGTAACGTAAGCAACCAACCTTTCATAAGCTCATTTTATAACCAATAACACAAGATCTTCATTAACCATGTGTCGCACATCGTCTCAACATAAAAAATGCACATATCTGCTCTCTAATAGTTCAAGGGGGTCCCACCTACTAGTATTATTTAGTTTTAATATAATAGGATTAAGCAACTCTTTGCGGGCGAAACTATGTTGACGTTTTCAATCGTCAACAATTTTTTCTTGGTTATTTCTGAAGTATATTGGTAGATCTATTCAAGTACTTAACATATTTCCTAAAAATCCTTCTTATTCATATTTTTACAACTCATGACAAAAACAATTCTTCAAATTACAAGACTATTTTAATAATCTCTCTTTTGGATAAGGTGTATGGTTTAATATTTTTATTCCTATATTCATAAATTTTCTTAATCAAGAATTCAAGGATGTCTATCCTAATCTTTAAAAAAAAATTCTTTTTTTTCTTATTTTTATAAGTTGTGACAAAATCATTCCTTCAAATGATAAGACTATTATGATAATCCCTCTTCTAGAAAAGTTGTATGGTTTGATATTGGAGAAGAATATTAGCTCGTGGCGTGAAAGTCATGATAACAGAGTTAAGGGACATGCTAGTTTTTGAAATTATCATTCGACTTTAGACCACCTAATTACTCTCATGATTATAGTTGAAGAATTTCAAAATAACAAGGTTGATCTCCTTTGTTGTTTTGGTGATTTCATAAAATATTTTAACACAATCCCCATAATTAACCAAGTTTTAAAGATGCTAGAAGATATTGGGGTTCATTTTGGGTTAGGGTTTTAGTAATATGACTATATGAGAGGGTTATTGCCAATTTTATTAGTAACAAGGGATTAAGCAAGGCTGTCCTCTATTTCCTACTATTTTTGTTATTTACATTGACAAACTAGAGGATTCTTAGGAGGAACTAAGTTGTATAGGCACAAAGTTGGCATGCTTAGTCATCCTCCTCCTCCTATATGGATATGATTAGCAATGATCTTCTCCTAATTGTCCTGCATATGAGGGAAACCTGTAACATAACAGAGCTAATGCTCCCAGAATAAACTCAAAGATGCATTGGAGCGAGAATATAACGACATAATGATAAATGTATAGATCTGGTGATCTTATAATAATGAACACTTATAAATAGAGGAAACTCAATACAAAGCATTCATATAATCCATCATTCAATATCTAGCGTAAATCAACAATAATTAAATGGAAGATCGATCACTAATGTAATATGGAACAACAAATTATAAACATAATTAAAGTACTTAATAATATGAAATACCATATGATAACCAGACTAAAGCTACATCAAGCATTACGATATTTCATAGGATGGCAACAAAAACATAAATGGGTAAGCGTCACACATGTCTAAATCCAAATGATGAACAACTTCTCCATAATGGTTTTCAAAAAATCATATGTCCATAATGTATCCCAGCCAAAGATTCTTTCACCTCTAACAATGATCACTATTTAAACTAGTTTTGGATTAACAACTCTTATCATGCAAGATAGAGTGCAATCCCCCCAAAATAGATTGGTTTTTACGAAAATAGTACAAAAGGAATTTATTCATGTAGGAATTGGTTTATCAAAATTTATTACATAATGGCAAAGTTTTATCAAAATAAAAGAAAGAAACTATAGAACTAAACAACGCACGATCCAAGGTAGTTTCTCCATATAAATAGCACCATAATGATCATTTTCCTGTAGATAAAAAAATGAAATTGAAATTAAGAAATAATGTCAACTAACATTCAGAAATATATAAGCTACAAGATTATGAAGCTAGTCTAAAATAGTAAAAATAAAAAAATCAAAATCTATTTATTTTATTTTTTCAAACATAATCAAATAAAAAAAACAAACAACTATTTACTATTTCAACAATTTGACAAATCTGAATTTATGATGATGAAATTTGTTTAGTTTTTTAATGATCATATTATTAGGCTNAAAATCAAAATCTATTTATTTTATTTTTTCAAACATAATCAAATAAAAAAAACAAACAACTATTTACTATTTCAACAATTTGACAAATCTGAATTTATGATGATGAAATTTGTTTAGTTTTTTAATGATCATATTATTAGGCTGCTTAATCCTCTTGTTTGTAAACCTCGAAACCGAGTTACCGTGTTTCTTCTTTTTTGTGAATTTTCTTAACAGTTGGTTTGTCAATAAAACCTTGACTCGACTTGATAACAGGGGTAGGATAAATCCTTTCTTTCAACACATCCACTACCTATTCCAACAATTTTCTGGGCGAAAAAATACATCGTGGTTTTTTACCCATGGGGGTTTGCAAAGCAACAAACATAGAATCATTAATTTCATAGTCATTATGTGAATCAAAACCTTGACTCTGGGTCATAGGATTATAAAAAATGAGGTTTAGATTAGAACGCAAAGGTAAGTTGACTATGTTTACAGGTTGGGAAAAATTGTTTCGACTCAAGAAACTTTCCCAAGTATCCCCTATCTGACCTAAAAGTGACAACAACAAAATTCGTATGAGACTAAGATAAAGGATTTAAATTCTGCTTCTGATAAATTTTAGACATTTTACGTAGATTCATGAACAGGTAGAAAGGCATGTATAACTTGAAACCCCCAAAAAATACATCAACAGGCTTGAATCTATGAGCAAAATAAAAAAACGCTTACCTCAACCACAATAGAAATTATGAGATTTTTCCCTCCAAAGAACGAGACATATCTCTGAAATAGTCCAGTTGTTGGAAACAATTCCCACTTGGAAGGTAAATGACCCCATTTCTGAAATGGGTTTCTATCAGTTTGGCTAAATTCATAATCGTTTGCTCAGAAACCCTCCCGCAAAAACATGTATCTGTTACACACTTATGAATTTGAAATCTGCTATGTAATCATGAAAGTGTAAAAAATCAGAGTTGTTCGGATCTGTACTACTAAAGGAGCCATATATATGGTTACAAAGAAACAACAGAGAGTGAGAGGTGGGTTTGGCTTTCCAATAGACAAATAACAAGGAGAGGTCTGTGAAAACCAAAACGAATCGATACCTACAAACTTGGGAGGCTATCATGTTTGATAATTTAAGTTTGCACTGAAAGAAAACCTGAGGACATGTAGGCTCATGTGAATCGTTATGCACAATGAAAATTAAACCCCAACCACTATCAACTGCCTCTTCAAATTGAATGAGGGTCATTTAATTTTACAGGGCAGTAGGATGAGGTGTATTTGTGGGTACGTCAGACCTGCACCAAGTGACATGAAAATGATATGACTGGTAGAGCAAAGAGCATATATCAATTCTTAATAAAAGGTTGCAGCACGATTATGGATATCAAATAATCAAACCATACAATCAACCATATATAATCCCATAATACATAAAAAATGTGGCAGTAGATTAATCAATGAGCTTATGAAACGTAAACTCAACAACATATAGGTTCCTTTAAAGTGTAATCTATTTGGTAAAAAAAAAGAAGAAAAACACAGACTGCAGAGTGATTACCCAAGCGAAGTTTTTGTTTGAATTTCATGCTTGTAGTCATGAAATTTAAACAAAACAAACGAAATCTAAATGAAAAACTCATAAAATAAGTTAGCCCCAATAAATCGCCTTGAATCCAAAAGACAGAAATGTTTATAAATGTACGGAGGAGGCAACTACATAAAGATTTTATCCCTTTACGATGACTTTTAATTATGATAAAATTTGACAGAATTGGTGGCTACCAACAATGACGACACACTGGGCGAAGCAGTTATCTCTACATCACCAAATTTTTTATATCAAGGATATAGATGAAATAAATTTTTAGAAACAGTTAACGATAGATCAAGCGTTTTGATAATAACTCAGAAAATAACACAGTCATATCATTGGATGTATTTATGTTCGAAAATTTAATCTGGTATCTTATTTAGATCACATGTGTAGTGATGTTTATACAGATGACTTCGATACCATTGAGAGGGCCACTGCTGCCAGCAGGCATCCATAGCCTCGACATGATGCCATTTATGTAACATCCCACTCTGGCGCACTGAGAAAACTTATTCTTTGAGGACACTTGCTCGCAAGTGATCCAGACTATTATGATATTAAAACATTTGTCCTTGATTATGAT
>SNQJ01S0012895.1:153131-177241 GCA_010110895.2 Picea sitchensis | reverse complement strand
AGTACTCCAATATTAAGAGAGTATTTAACTCTCCATCATTTCCCCTTCCTTCCACCCAAAAACAAGTTATAGAGAGAATGGTAGACTTTGTTCAAGTTTGGTTTATTCAGGAGACCGAACTTGTACAGAATGCCTCACGCTCAATATTTAACATCAGATTCTGAAACTCGCACACAAGAAAATAAAGTTCATACTATTTCCAATTCAATTTGTCCCACTTCATTTGTATTCTCTATGAAGACTTTATGACTATTTTACCTGGAACACTTTTTCATTGACTAGCTTCAGGATTGGTCAAAAACCCTATCTTCCACAACATGTATCTCCATAATTATAGCGAATCAAGAGATAAAATTTTTACCACAGGTACCTTGATATGTATTCTCAATACCATATAAATTTAACCATCTAAATCATTCTATAAAAAATTTTACAATGAAAATGGTAAGATGACCTGAAAATACCATACCTTAGAACACATCACCAAAAGACTTCATCCTCCCTTAAAATATGGCCTTCTTTACTTCCGATTTCCTCTGAAATTCGACTTGTGTATAAAATGAATGTATAATGATATTTATTTATACCATTTATGTCACTTCCTTTTAACATTAGGGCTGACCTAGCACTTTCTTATTTTGTAATTTTGTTCTTTAATTATCTTAAGGACCTACATGTACTTCCTTCTTCAATTCACTTTGTCACCTTCAAAAATTCATTTCTCCTCAACCATGAAGATCCACGTGATGTGCCACATACCACCGGAAACAACATGATGTATACTATCCATCCATGGGTGTTGTATCTACATGTGCATTGTCCTTCATTTCCAAATACCTTCATCAATCTTGCAGTCCAAAACCCATGACTAGGGTTGACATCAATGACAACAACCAATCTTCCAACAATATCCCCCTTTTTCATTGATGGTAACACTCATGCCCAATTTCTCTCCCCCCTTGACATCAATGGCAAAGGGTAGGGCTTCTCCCCCCTGAGTTTAATGGAAAAAGGTAACTCTCTTCTTTGGGGCTGCTCCCCCCGAACATGTGGCACTCAATAATACTTCATCCTTATTTTTGGTTCTTGGGACATTTTCTTCCTTGGAATCCTTTTTTGTGGCTTGTATCTTCTGTCTCTTATTCATTTCTAGGATGCATATGTTGTCCGCTCTTTTTTTCGCAGTTGCAACCAATCTTCCTGAGTTATTTTCTCTAATTTTACATTTTCAGGAGTCAAACGTAAGAGTGTATCCTTGATCACATATTTTGCTGACACTGAGGAGATTATGCTTCAGATATTCAACCAATATGACTTTTCCTGCTTTTATATTTTCACTTCCAAGCTTTACAATTCCTTTTCCATGTATTTTAGTAGATGAGTCATCTCCAAATCTAACATTTCCACCGTTTTTCTTCAAGTTGACAAATTTGTTTTGATCTCCGGTCATATGAGATGAGCACCCACTGTTTATGAACCATTCATATTCTTCTTTTCATTCTTTAGCGACCAATGTTATTTGACAGTTTTCATTTTGTAGAATTTCCTTCCTTTTCCATGTTGTAGTTGGTATACAAACATTTGGCATATGATTATCTTCCTTCATCTCTCTGCAATCTTGTGCTTTATGACCAAGATTATTGCACTTGTAACATACAATATTTTGATCCATTAATGGCTCAAATGGATTATAATTTATGTTCATAGGTCTACGAACATTTCCATATCTACTATTTTCACCATTCATGTAGCTTGCATAGTTATTCCTTTCATTGATTCTATAATCGATTGCCTTGTGTCCAAAAATTCCATAAGTATAATAATGTCCAAGAACTAAATTTTGATACCTGGGAGTAAGTGATTTTCTTTGTGGTGTGGTCCATTTGGGTTCACGATCTATTCTTCTATAGTTTCCCTCATAATGATTTTTTTCATACCTGATGGGTGAGGATCTTCTTGATGTCTCATTCCTTCTAAATTCTAGTCTTCTATCTTGTTGTTCAACTTGTTATGGAATGTTGGTTTCATCATTTTCATATTCCTTCTCTTGTTTTGTTGTCTTCAAACTGTCATTGTATCCTTGTCTTGTCTTGTCATTAGGAGACATTTTATTGCTAAGGATCTCATCTAATTTTGCAGTGCTTTTTTTGAACTTTTCAACTTTTTTGTTGTCAATAGTAGCTCCCCTTTTGTGTTATCCAATTTTGATTTCAATTTCTCATGATATTCTAATTGTTCCTTCAAGCTATTAATGGTCTTTTCAAGCTTGTAATTCTCTTCTTCACAACTACTCAATTCACCTTTTAGTATTATTTTTGNCACACAATGGTTGAAGAAAGACATCAATTCCAACAACAATTAGTCCACCTACAACACCAAAATCCACCAAAAAGGGAAAAAACTATATACTTGGTTCAAAAATCAAAGTGCACAAATTCACCAAAGGAAGCACACGCACAGTGCGCAGGATAACACAACCCTCAACGCGCATAGTGCGTAGGATAACACATCCCTCAATGCGCACTATGCGCAACATGCGCGGTTGTCTATGAGAAAAGATGTGCACTTATCATGAATGGTGCATTTATGAATCTTTTCGACCTCTCAACCACTTCTAGTCTGAACCCCAACATGATTTGACACTCATATCTGAGCAAAATCTAGCTTGGAGGCTAGTCAAGGGATAAGAAGTGCCCTAAAAGGCCCCCTGTTCACACTATGAACCAATTGTAACTTGCCATGAATGGACACTATAAATATGTGACATGGGTGTGCTAGAAAAATAAGAACTTCAAGGTATTGTTATGCTGCAAGAATTCTTCTTGGAGAATCCTCTTTTCTCTTTGAATCATTCAAGCACTATAACAATGGCCATTCCACTCACCTCTTGAGAGGATTGGCATTGTATTTCTTCACCATTGTCATTTTCCATTGTATGAAGAGAGGATCTCTCTATTAGGGAACTCAAGATCCCTCCCAAGGGGGAAGAAGGGATCCATAAGTCCCTGCCTTTATCTACGGTGTTATCCTATCAATATATTGATCCATTGGTAGCTATATGATGGTCATTTTTTTGTTTTTCATGGTTCTAGATCTTGCAAGCTTCTCTAACATTTTATTTCTCTTTGTTTTTAGTTTTATTTATTTGATTCATATGTATTTGGTTATCTAATCAACTCACAAACCTTTGTATTGTTTAGCTGACTTAACTAAGCATGTAAGTGTTGTGTTTTTTGCTCACCCATATGACAAAACCAACACAAGAACAACAATGATTTAACCCTACCCCCCATCCGAGGTGGGCCTGCACTGCATGAAATCAATGCCCCATTTGAAAGAGGGGTCAACAACGATGATTTGGTGAAGGGGAGCGGGAGGAGAGCTCTTTTTGGATGGAAAACCTGACAAGGGGGACATTTCTTAAAGGTCTCAATGCAATCTTTGAAAATGGAGGGCCGGAAATATCTAACGCTTAAAATTTTCTAGGTTGTAGCCATCCTAGAGAGATGACTACCACATGCTCCGGAGTGACATTCATTGAGAACGTGTTTGAATTCATCATGGGTCAGACATCGTCGTAATATGGAATCGACGCCCCAACGGTATAAAGTATCACTAATGATAATATAATGTCGGGTGTGGTAACATATGCAGTGATGATCATCACGAGAAAGTTCAAGACGAAAACGTTGGGTCTAGAGATACAAGGTGATATCTCCATCCCATGGATCAGACGTACTGATAATAAACAATGATTCGTCGAGAAGGGAGTCACTAGGCTTGAGTTCCTCATGTGTACGGGGAAGATCACACATTAGCTCAGCAAAAATTGAGGATTTTTTGGATTTTATTTTTCAAATTCGAGGTCAAATTCTTGAAGGATGGAAATCCAATGGGATTACTTTCCCCCAAGTACTTAACGCATGAGAATACGATACATGGGATTCGAATCCGCAATCACAATAGTTTTCCAGAGTAGAATATATTGACAAAATCTCTGGACAACGATGATCGCTTCCAGAGCCAACTTTTCAACATGTAGATAACGAGTTTTGGAGCCAACAAGGCCCTTACTTAAGAAATATATAACATGTTCTTGGTCGTTGTCCATTTCTTGGACCAAAACCATACCAATGGTGGAAGTAGAGACTGCAGGGTACAAGAGGTAATCTCGGGTGTAGTCTGGGGGGTGTAACAATGGAGAATTTGTCAATGCAAACTTCAGATTGTCAATTGAGTGTTGGGCTTGGTCATCCCAGAGGGAAGGGACGCCTTTCTGCAGCAACCAGATGAATCCCTTAGTTACCTCCGCATAATTGTGAACAAAATGACGCAGATTTTTTTCCTTCCCTTGCAAACTTTGAAGTTGGGTAAGGGTTGTAGGAGGAGGTAGTGAAAGAATAGCCTCGAACTTCAAAGGATCAACCCATATTCCTTCTTTGGAGATGATGAAACCTAGTAGTTTACCGGTTTTGACACAGAAAATTCATTTGTGTGGGTTGAGGCGGATCCTGTAATGGCGACATTGAAGAAAAATGGCTCTAATATGTGTGAGATGGTCCTCGTGACAAGGTGTATGGGCAGGCAAGTCATTGAGGTAGGGATCCAAGGTATGTTTAATGTCGTGTAAAGCATACAACATGGTCCGCTGGAAAGTAGCCCCACCATTTTTAAGGCCAAAAGAAAGTTTGCGGTAAGCAAAGGTTCCCCATGGACAATTGAAGGTAGTTTTGTGCTGGTCGGCGGGGAGTATCTTGATCTGGTTGTATCCATAGAATCCATCCATAAAGGAGAAGACGACACTTCAAGCACAGTTATCGATAATCTAGTTAATAAAGGGTGTGGGATAATTGTCCTTAGGATAGGCTTTGTTAAGATCTCGATAATTGACACATACTCGAATGGTACCTTGTTTCTCTACTTCTGATTTGATGGCTGCAGTTTTCCTAGGATGCATAGGGCGCAATTTTTGGCAAACGGGTTTGGTGTTCAAATAGGTCTTAATCTCATGTATGACAATGGATGGATCAATACCCGACATTTTCTCGTAACTCCAGGAAAAAACATCATACAATTCCTTGAACAAGGATGTATATGCCTGGATTTCTTCAAGAGTATAGTTCTTGCTAAGGTGGATATATTCCATGACACCGAGATCTATGGATATGTCAATTGGAAAGGTTTCAGTAATAGTGACCAAATTCCCCTCGAGTAGAGCTAGAACAGGTGATTTGGCGTGATCGACAATATCAGACTCAATCCTGGGTTGAGAAGTACTCTTTTCTTGATTTGGTAGAGTAATAAAGCCTGAACAATGATGGGCAACGACCCTAGGGGTGTCGTCAAGACTCAGGATCTCCATGATTGACTCATTGGATGGAAAATTTTGCAGGAGATGGTCGGAAGAGAAATCCAACCAGGATGGAAAAGAGTGAGGTTCTAACGTCGTCGAAGAAGGATCAGAAGGATCCTAAATGGAAGAGGTTCTTTGAATGGCATGATAGGCTGCCTTAGCCAGAATCAGTGGCATGGTGTCAGCGGACAAGTCAAGATCAGACAGATTAGGCACAATACAAGGATTAACAGATCTGAGGGAGTGGGATGTCATGGATGAAATCATGTTAATCGAAGAAATCATGTCGGTAGTGGTAGGGGCAGGTAAGGTAAAAGTTCCCATAAGGGTATAGTATTTAAGAATACCAACCCCTACACTCTCGTACATTATTTTTGAATCTCTGACTAAAGGGACATTGTTTGTGTTGCTGGGAGTAGTATTCGGTAGGTAGTAGTCGAGTTGGGCAATTGTTACAATTTTCCCTTGGTGAGGGAACTGCAACAAATGGAAAACCGAGGATGCAACAACGGGCATGGCTTAAAAATAACTAAGACCAAGTAATAAGTTGTATTCAAAGGGTGCAAAAACCACTTCCACCTCTATTGAAGCAATTTTTCCCCCTACTTCCACAGCTAGTGAAGTTAAGATCTCATATGGTTTAAACCCACATCCATAAAAATCCTTGAGGGTGGTGGGGTATTGGTTAAGACTGGGAGAACCGAAGACTTTCCAATAGGATAATGACATGATGCATGTGGAGGCTCCTTCGTCCAAGATGGCATAATGTATTTTTTCCCATGAAGACTGGCTTGAATCTGAAAAGCGATTTGGTGGGAGAGGCTCGATTTAAAATATTCTAGATTGAACATGAAAATATTGAATGAATCGGGTTCTACAGCTCCAAGGGCTGACAATATCGTTTTATGTTGACTCAGACAGTTCTGAAGAACCTCGAGAGTCAACATAGCGTAAGGTGTTTGTGCCAAATCCTTAACAATGTTGTAATTTTGAGCGTCAGGAGCATTGGGATTAAAATCTAACTTATGAATAGTTCCCTTCAGTAGGCACAGGTGCAATACTAAGTCAACGATGAAATTCTCTATATGGAGAGCACCAAGAAAAGGAGGAGGAACCGATGAGGTGGAGGTTTGATCATTATCACCCCCAGAAGTAGTGTTCTCTAGAGGAACATCATAATTCTTAGCTCTAGTGATGAGGTTAACAGTCTTACACATGAAAACTTGTTCAGGTCGATGGGCACTAGAAGAAGCATCCCCCTTAGGAGGATGGCATGCATTACCCCCTTGCGGAGGGGTAGTAGTTTTGGAAACAATTTGTTGTTGTTGAGGGGGGAAAGGATTAGTCAAGATAGCGGGTTGAATTTTACCTTTGAGAAATTTAGTGACTTCTTCTCGGTGGGGACACTCTAGCATATAATGGTCCTCTACACAAATGAGGCAAGGATACTTGGATTTCTATTTAGGCTTGTTCTCAAGAGATGGATCAAGAGTTTTATTACCCTCTTGTGGGTTTGAATCTTTTTTGGATTTCACCTTGTTCTTTTTCTTTCCTCTAGGTTGTTGGGATGAACTGGATTGGACTGAATTCGCCTCGGAGGATCAAGCAGGAGGGGAAGTAGATTTGGTGGTTGAAGTAGCATGGGAAGGAGTAGGAGTAGAATTTTTTTAGGTTTGTGATCCTTGAGATCCAATCGAAGGTTGGTATTTAACAGAACCAACCATGCCATCGGCATGGGCATCTTGAGTGGGGCGGGATGGATCGATCGACAAACGAGGAGCGTGTAGAATAATATCATAGAGTAATTCAGATTGGGAATATACCAAGTCCAGGTATTAAGCGTGGTTGATGGAATGCTCCTTGGTAACAATGCCTCCCATGGCAATGTCTTGTGCAATAGGAGCTAGGAGCGACTTCATGAACCAATCTTCCAGTAACTAATCTACAATAGTTGCTTTTATGAGATGTCTCCACCTCCATTCATGAATGTGATCAAAGATGTGTGTGGAGGTGGATTGTTTTAACAATCTCAAAAGCTCAGTATCGGTCTCATACCAGATTGACAATTGGAAGTGAGTGAGAAAATCCATGGCAAGGGAATTGAAGTCACCGAAAGAGTATTGTGTCAACTCAATGTACCATTTCATTGTTGGACCCATGAGAGTCTATTGGAAAATCCACAACCTAATGGAGTCATCCATTAAGGAGTTTGAGGAACACCATAGATGGAAGATCATAAAGTGGGTACTAGGGTCTTCTTCGGGCTTGCCATCGAATTTTGGAATATCAAATGGAAATTTGTGAGGAATAGGTGGCCAAAAAGGATTGTGCCGAATAGGGTCATCGGTCAATCTCGACAAATCAGGTATATCTAGAGTGGCTAGAAAGGGTAATTGTCGGTTTACCTATGAGTTTTGGTAGTAGTGATGATGCATGGCCTGAGCACCAGTGGGGCCCTGAATGATCTGATATGGTCCCCCCACAAATTGTTTCACTTGAAGGAAACCCAGTGGAGTCACCAAAAATTGTTGTGAGAAAATCCCCCCTACATATAGGTGGAACCCCCTTCAACTGGGTTTCCTTCAGTTGAGACAGTTCTAACAAATGGTACCTAACATTCCCATCATTATGTATTCTATATTCTTGTATGAGAGTCAGAGAGAGAAAAAGGGAAAAACTTATGCACCTTATTCCTAGAGTTCATCCTCACTACTCCAACAGTTGAGCTTTGATCTAAATATCCCTCGTGAAGATGATCTGCAAGAAACAAAAAAATTCTCTCCTACTACTATCTAATTTCAGATAATAGAGACTCTACTTATGAAGAATTGAATGCAAGCAAAAATACATGACAAGAAATGAATAACACAGTTTAGGGAAATAGGCCAAGTTTCATTAATTAAGAAGCATGAAGATGCAACCTCGTAGATGTTGCTACTCCTTCAAACCTCCTCTTTAGCCCTTGAATGCACATTCATGGATAGTTTCTCTTAAGATAAATAGTTTGATACTCAGTTTGGTCCCTCCTTTTCACCATGAATAGCCCTAGTTATATAGGATTAGGGAGGTTTAACCAACAGTGTAAATAGAGATTATGGTTGAGGATTTTGATGGATTGGGTTAATATTTACTTTATCCTCATGGTTATGGACCTCTCCCAACATAGGATAGAATTTATTCGAATAATATCTGAATGAAAACAACCCATATCCTTCTTGAACCAACCACCCCATATTTGTGGAAACCTATCTAACTACAAGGATGATCCCCTAGAGTGGGAGACATGATGTCCTAGATTCTCCCCTTGAATTGGAAAAGGAAGAGAGATGCTCCCATAGAGTGGGAATGGGGGCATCATTGGTCAAACAAGGCCAAAAAAACAAGGATAAAAGTGGGTTTTTGACCTCTAAATGATGGCTTTGCTCCTCAAACTTCACTAGGGATCATGACATGTGATTTTTACATGGTATCAAGTTCATAATACTTAGAAAAGCATGATATTTAGGCCATGACACTTAGTGGAATACCCCATTGTAGTTGCGACACTTACCGAGTGAGATGTCACAATTGTGACACCTAGCAAAGTGAGATGTGACACTTGCAACGCTTAACAAGGTGGAATGTGACACTTGTGACGCTTAACAAGGTGGAATGCGACACTTGTGACACTTAGTTAGGTGTGGAAAAATGGTGTATAACAGATTCCCAAGGTGAATCAAGGGATACGATGTCAAAGACCGAATAACCTATGATTTTTGTGGACAAATGTGAACATAAATATACATACAAATGCAATTAATAGAACATGAGCAAAATCTATTTATTAAATATAAGGAAATATTACAATCTAATCTCTATCAGAGTAGATCTCCTAGACAGGGAACTATTAATCATACTAAGTATTAATTGTCCAACCCCTTAAATCACATAAGTTATATTATTTATAACTAAGGGATTTAGTTACATAAATTGGATTGAAATCGATTCAATTTATAGGTGATGGTTCAAGTTCTTGGAAGTTGAATAGGTCTCTAGAGTGAAATAGCATGCTATTGGGTAAGCTTGCACATTAGAGTGTCCCATGTGAGCATGTGGGAACTCGTGGGGTGCATGTGTTGGATTGACCTAGAAGCACACATACTATGTGTGAGGCTTCATGAGGTGTGCACATAGGGATCAGGATGTTTCACATAATCTCTAGAGATCGTGGTGCTTTGTTCGAGGAAAATATTGTCTGAGAATATGCTATACATCCCCAGGAGTGTGCTAGAGTAGCTCGAGGGTGAAGGAAGTGAATTGAAAATTCATGGAGGTGCTAGAAGCATGATGATAATTCATTCCCTCTTGGAAAGTAATGGACCACATTGATTTAGGGAATATCTAAGGAAATCAAATTCTCCACTATTCAAGAGTGCATCACTTAACGTAATGTGGGTGTTGTTGTGCTTAAACAACTCTTAACTAAGGAATGCTTTTTTTCCTAGTAGACTTGAGTTATTGTTAAATTATCTAATGAATCAAAGCTAGTGCTAAGTGTTATTGATACAAATCTACAAGTATTGAAGCTATATGTTCTAATTCAAGTAATGGTGGATAGTAAGGCTTCAACAAATCAACGTTGAAGACTGGATGCATTCCCCAAAAAGGTGGTAGATCAAGTTGGAAAACATTGCCACCAAATACTTTAACAATGAGTAAGCATCGTATTGAAGAGGTTTGATCTTTCAATGAAGACACATAAACATTTTCTTTCTATAATTGTAACCAAGCTTAGTCACCTACTTGGAAAGAATGCAGGATATGGTGTGCATTATGTCTCTCTTTATACACATGTTGTTGACACTGCAAGATAGAATGCACTGAATTTGTTTGATGAAAGTGGTTTCTCTATCATGTTTATGGGAAATATGAGGAGTAGAGGATGTTGAAGGTGGTGGGAATGAGGCATCAACAAGGTTAAATGGATGGAAACCAAAATAAGTCTAAAACAAGTTATGTTCAGTGGAATTGTTGTTGAGATCATAAGAGACAGAAGGATCAAATGGAAGCACCAACAAACCCTATATAAATATGAGCCATAAACACATCATAAAGAGAAGAGAATATGAAACCATGAGAAAGAGAAACACAAGATATGGTGGTAGGATAAATAATCATGTTCGTAGATTAAAGGATCAATTGCATGATGAATCAATATGATGAGATGATACAAATGAGAGCTTGAGTTGAGTGTTTATACACAACTCAAGTGAGGTTTTCCTTCAAGAAGGGAGGCATCCCTTCAAGAGGGGTCATGGGCCCACAAATCAAGGGCACACAGTAGAAGAGGGTGACTATGCTAACCTAGTCAAATATATAAAAAATACAATACATGCTGTCTTTAGTTGTAAATATTCACATGAGAAGAATACCATCATTCCAACACCCCCCTTAATATTAGCATGGGGATATGAAGAAGGATGATAAAACACATAATAGGGAGTGTGCATACTCAAATCATTAGAGATACAACCACAACTAAAAATATAAACAAGATTGGGTATGAGATGACCCAACTCGAATACTAGCATGGATGGGTATACAGAGAACCAACCAACATCATATAATTGCTCAAATCTTGAGGAAATGCCACCATTGAACTACTCATCATCTAGAGACATGTGATGTTGAACTAGTAATGTAATAAGGAAGTGTAGAAACGATCCATTGATACAAGAGAGAAAAGTGATAAAGAATACACAACTTAATGTAAATTCAACCATAGTTGGAAGAAGAGAGAGTGGGTTTGTGATGACCCAACATAATGCCAAAGTGGAACCAATAAGATAAAAAAATATTGCCACCAAACTACTCATCCACTGGAGAAATTTTTCACTGACTTACTCATCCAATGGAGGAGGGTGGGAAGGCAAATCCCTACCATATTTCACCCCTATGGGAAAGCGGTACTATTGAACTTCTCATTTGATGGAGGGATATTGAAAGGAAAAACTTATATAGAAATGAAGAATGTATCCACCGATCTTCTCAACTGCTACAAAAAGCTATCACTAACCTACTCATCTAATGGATGAGGATGGGAAGACATATCCCTACCATATTATTCATCTACTTGGAGAGTGGTACTTATGAACTATCCATCCGAAGAGGTGTTTGAAGAGACATCTTGTATAGGAATGATGAATGCAACTACTGATCATCTCAATTGCTAAAAAACCTATCTTTGACATGGTCATCCAATGGAAGGCGGGAAGATATATCCCCTCCATACTATGCATATGTTAGGAGAGTGGCACTAAATTGTCCATATGAAGAGGTGTTGAAAGAAACATCATATTATAGAGTGGATATAGGAATACCCACCTTAAATAAGATTAGTCATAATTGGAGTGAGGGTGAGAAGATCCAACTCCATATATTTGAAAGAACTTGATTACAACCAAGCGTGCTCAATTATAATAGGTGTGTGGGTTTATGGATACCCAACATAGGTGCACTTGAGAGATCAAATCTCAAAAGGGAGCTCAAATATTAGAGGAGAGTGGGTTTATAAATACCCAACTCCTTGTAAAGAGTGGTCATGGCCAAAATATAATAGGTTTCTAAAATGCAAGTGAGAGTTGGTGTGTGAATAACCAACTTGAAAAGATGGTTGACTATATGCGAAATAAAGAAGCAAGAGGGTTAATGAATATCCATCTAAGCATAGGATTGTCCTTATGCACAACATCCTCGATGATAGACACGAGGCCAAGAAGAGAAAGCATTAGATATCACCTTCCCAAATGCATGGTAGATATGACCATTTTAGAAAATTAAAATTCCTAAAACATAGTACCAATACCAATTGGAGTTCCCACAAATGGGAAAATGGGTCTGGTGTAGATTTGAATAGAAGGATCAGTATAGTGTGTTCATATAAAAGGTGTCCATGTGACAGAGTACATCATAGTGTGAAGGACAATTCCAACACAGGGAGAGGTCATAGATCCACACAATTGAACCGATCCACTCAAATAAGCTAAGAGTCGTTTGTAGAAACATAAGTCAATTAGAGTGGGAAATTTCTTATGTACTGTGAGTGGAAACTACATCAAAGGAGTTGTGAGGGGTGTCCCTTCACAAACAAAAAACTACAAGCTTATTAGAGTCATTATGAATCACTACCAAAAGCTGAGGAGTAAACCTCGTGTCACCAAATGCAATATCGATATAAAAGTTACCAATCAACTTGGAATGTAAGAGGAAATATCTCCAAATAGGGTGGAGTCAATACCAAGAGTATCATTTTCTAAATTTGGTACAACATGATCTACAAAGTACACTACCATATGTGTATCAAATGATCAATCCATCTAGTCTAGAAAAGAGAAGTCTCTATGAAGACATCAAGAGAACCTACTAAAGGGGTCATGAAAGGGTTTGAAGACCTATAATAACAATGATCTAGAAAATGTCATTGTCAAGCAATCGAGGGGTGTCCCTTCACAAACAAAAAACTACAAGCTTATTAGAGTCATTATGAATCACTACCAAAAGCTGAGGAGTAAACCTCGTGTCACCAAATGCAATATCCAATATAAAAGTACCAATCCTTGGAATATGAAAAATATCTCCACATAAGGTGGAGTCAATACCAAGAGTATCATTTTCTAAATTTGGTACAACATGATCTACAAAGTACACTACCATATGTGTATCAAATGATCAATCCATCTAGTCTAGAAAAGAGAAGTCTCTATGAAGACATCAAGAGAACCTACTAAAGGGGTCATGAAAGGGTTTGAAGACCTATAATAACAATGATCTAGAAAATGTCATTGTCAAGCAATCCTCCGAATGAATAGAACCAACACTGCGCTAGAAAAATTGTAGATTTTTTGTAGAAGGAGAGCAAAAAAGGAGTGCATTGCCCTAAAAGAGGGCACATATGTGTACAATGCATCCTTGAATACATTGAAAGGACCAAAAAAGTTCCAAAGAAGAAGGGTTCTAGTGAAATAGAGGGTACAAACCCTAAAAACTTAAAACCCTAATTTATCAACCTAGAATAGGCCTAAAAATAAAGTGAAAACCCTAGTTGACTTAAAACCAACATTTGAGCAATATTTACTAGCCAACTCTCGATTGGTTTCAAATGAGTGGCTGAAATAAGATTGCGAGTGAAAAAACCAACATGTATAGCCACAAATGAACCCTCATGTGAGTGCGAATGGGAGGAAAAAATCAATCCTACCATTAATGTGCACAAGAGAGAAAATGCCTATCATAATGATAAAACAACAATCATAAAAAAGGTTGAATAAGGAATGGGAATTTAACACCCTCTTTGATACCATGTTAAGATCACAATAAAGAGAGAAGGATTGAATGGAACCACCAACAAACCATAAATTAGCATGAACCATAAACACATCATAAATAGAAGAGAAGATGACCCCTTGAACAAGAGAAACATAAGATATGATGCCCATAGGCTAAAGAATCATGCATGTAGAATAAAGGATCAATCACAAGATGAATCACTATGATGAGATGATACAAATAAGAGCTTCACTTGTGTATATGTACACAAATGAAGTGAGGTGACCCTTCAAGAGGGGTTTATGAGCCTACAAAACAAGGGCATACACCTTGAGAAGGTGACTAGGATGATATAGTCAAATATATAAAATAAAATATAATAAATAAGGTGCTTAGCCATAAATTACCACATGAGAATATTACCATCATTCTAACAATTGTGTCATGGTCTATTATAAGCATGTTGGGTGATAACTATGTTCTAATTTGAGGTGTGAGGGTGTGCATGATTATACATAAAATATATGAACTAGGGTTCTATTGACTACTTCTATTTGACCATCGATATGAGGGTGGAACACAATATAGTGCTTTAGTTTTCTATCTAGCATAGACTATACGACATTCCAGAAAGTGCTTAGAAATATAGAATCATGATTGAACATTATGAATAAAGGTAAACCAAAGTGAGACCAACCATGGGTGAAGTATAGGCACATTATATCAATAGTAGTAGTAGTTTTCCTACGAGGGATCATGATAGACATATTATAGAAGCGACTAACAATAACTAAAACATGGTTATGATGGTTCTTAGTCATGGGTAACTAGGAAAGAAAATATAAAATGACAAATTCCCAAGGTTTGGAAGGAATACTGGCAAAGGTGTATACATACCTAAAAGGTGATTGACTAGTTTGGAAATGAAACAAGAAACACAAGATTTGAGGTATTTCTCAACGTCTTGCTTCATGCAAGGCTGATATAAAAGCTGCTACAATGTTGTTACTGTCTTTGTCACTCCAAAGTGTCCACTTGACTTAGGAAAGTGAGATTACCAAATCAAAAGGTCTCTGGGTTCACCTATAGGCACACACAAATTATCAAGGTTATACAAAAGATAATGTTGTAAGTGGAAATCAATCAAATCCACATTAGGTCATGTGGAGGTGTTGTTGTGTTTGCGTTGAAGAGCAGTGAATATTGTTTTGAACTCTAAGTCATTACCATACAACTTTGTATATCCTTCTATGTTACAACCCTTGGTATCAAGAACAACTATAAGAGAGATAAGAGGTTTGCTCAAACAATCATTGACTTTGTTGTCCTTATCCTTTTTGTGCTTGATGACTAAATGAAACTATTGTAAGAAAGTTATCCACTTCATGTTGCATGTGTTCTCCAATTTATTCTATGTGTTCTCGAATTTATTCTATGTTTGGAGGAATTGAAGAGGTTTGTTATCTGAGTGTATCACTCTCTTTTCTGAGAATGTATTGTTATCATTGTCAAACTACTTAATGGAGTACAATGCTAAGTCATATGTAGAATAGTTGTGTAGTTCGACATTAAATGTCTTGGAGTAGAGGGAAATGGGATTCCCATGTTGGATGAGGATAGCTCTCATGGTGTTATTTGATGCATCAAATTCTATTTCAAAGGGCCGAGGCAAAGCACCAAAACAAGTGCAGTGCAAATATTTTTCTTCAGTATATTAAATGCTTGTTTATATGCTTTGGTCCAAGAGAATACCCGCTTCTTTGTTTCTCCTCTCATTCGTTGATTGAGGAGCCAAACTAGATGTGAAAAACCTATGCCAAACACTTGTTGAATTTTATCATACCCAATAAACTATATAGTTCTATAAGGTTCTTGGGTAGAGGCCAATTTTGCATGATCCCAACTTTCTCAAGATCCACTCGAATTCCTTGTCTGTTAATGGCAAAGCCAAGGTAGGGAATGGAGGTCATGGAAAATGAATACTTAATGGAATACTTAATTTTTTCTACTCATATGTAGAATAGTTGTGTATAACATCATGAATGTCTTGGAGTGGAAGGCAATGTGATGCCCATGTTGGATGAGGATAACTCTCATGGCGTAATCGATGTATCGACTTCTATCTCAAAGGGTTGAGTCAAAGTGCCAAAACAAGTGTAATGCAAATATTTTTCTTCAGTATATCCAATGCGTGTTACTATGATTTGGTCCAAGAGAATGATTTCTTCTTTGGTTCTCCTCTCATTTTTATTTGAGGGGCCAAACTAGGTATGAAAAACATAGAACAAAATTCTTGTTGAAGTTTATGATACCTAGGAAAGTACACAACTCTATGAGGTTCTTAGGAAAAGGCTAATTCTACTTGATCCCAACTTTCTCAGGATCCACTCGAACTCCTTGTATTTTAATGACAAGGGCAAGGTAGCGAATTGAGGTGATGGAAAATAAATACTTTAAAAAATATCCCTACAACTTATGACTTTGAAGTGTTTGTAGTGCATATTGAATATGTTGTAAGTGCTCATCCCATGTTTTTCTGAAAATGAAAATGTCATCAAGGTACACCACCACAAATTGGTTCAAGGGGGGATTGAGCACATCATTCATTAGTCTCATAAATTTCCTTTAGGCATTGGCAAGACCAAATGGCATCACTAACCATCCAAACAATCCTCCCCTTGCTTTAAATGTTGCTTTCCAAATGTCTTTGGGTGGATTGGAACTTGATGGTATTTGATCTTAAGATCAATCTACTAGGCTCCCCATTAATTGATCCAAGAGGTCATTGACATGAGGTAGTGATATCAATCTTCATTATTATCTTATTTAGAGATCTATAGTTTATGCAAAGGTGTCATATGTCATCTTTCTTAGGAACTAACACTATAGGGTTGTTGCATGGAGAAGAAATTAGTTTGATTTTCTTGCATTTTTGAGCTAGACTTGTATATGTTGACAAATCTCGTCATTCTCCCATAAGGATATATGGTACAATGGACCATTAAGTAATGGGGATCTTGGAACACAGATGATTTTGCATTGTACTAGACAATGTGCTGGGATCCTCAAACAAGTCACTATATTCTTTCACTGTTGTATCAAGTCGTAGCTACTATTGAGCTTCTCGTTCACTCTTCTTTTGTGTTGTTAATAGACATGTGCCAATGGAACTTAAGCTTCCTTATTAGTCTAACTACGAGGAGAAAAAATTTCAGAGGATGATCAATGATCTTTCTTGTCATCTCGACTAAAATGAGTTGCATCATCTAGAAAGGAAAGGATTCTAGGATAGTGTATGTATAACCTTCAAGTTGTACATGCCACTTATATGGTCTAGATTCATACTTCCCATGGAAATCCCAAATGTAGGGTCATTTGAGGATGACATCACATACATCCAATGGAGCCACATCATATAGAACTTCATCATGGGATGGTTGGAGTGTATATGCTACATTGCTTCTTGTCAAGTACTTCTTTACCCCTTTTCATCCAATGAAGAGGATAGGGTTGAGGGTGATCAACAACTTTCAACTTCAATGTTATATATGCTTTTGGGCGGATGATGCTCTTTTGGCTTCCATTATTAAGAATGGCATGCAGATGTTGTCCTTTCATCCATCACTTGGTGTGAAATAACCTTTCTCATTCTTCTTCCTCCTCTAATGCACTGACAAGTACTTGTGGATTTGTATTGTCAGTAGGAAGGGATACTTTGAGGGTTGTGAATTGTTGAGACATAGTACTGTAGGCTGGTTGCAACAACACTGTGATAGACTTTCCTGAATTGTTTGCAAGATGCATGGGAGGTTTAGAATTTGTCTTAATGCTTTGACTTCTTTCTACAACCATGGTTCTCTTGTGCACTGTGCAAAGTTCATTCAAATGGGAGGATGATTGATGATGCTCACACCGGATTTTGAAGGTAGGCTTCTTGGAACCACCCATGTATTGAGAAGTTTGTATCTACTACTTTTGTTTCCAATGGAATTTGCCTTTGTATTTGTCTGCAACATGGTTAGACTTGGGTGGTATTTTGTTTATTTGAGTGTATACATTTTGTGGTTTCCCTTTGTTGGAGTTTTTGAACTTCTCTTCCAACTTTATTGCATAACGGTATGCATCTCCCAATGTATTGATGGTTAAGAATTCTATTTCTTCTTTCAAATATCAAAGCATATATTTATAATGAAGGGAGTTAGTTACAAAGCATATATTTATAATGAAGGGAGTTAGTTATAACAATAGAAACATAACTGATTTAATTTTTTGGTCAAGGTCTGGGTTCTTGTGAATGGAATATGGCTTTGGAGTGAATTGACATATTGTTGAGCAAGCTAGCACGTTGGAGTACCCTACACATGCAAATGCAAATTGGTGGAGTGCATACACTAGAGAACCCAAAAGCATCACTACCAAGGTTCATGCATAAGGCCCAGGAAATCACACATAATCTTTGTTTAAGGCAAAAGTTGTCCAACACTATACCAGACATCCCCAATGACACACTAAAACCTTTGGAGGATATCCCCAATGACACACTAAAACCTTTGGAGGGTGTTACATGAAGATGCTAAAAACATGTAAACACTATTACATATATTTTATGGGTTACTTGTAATATTTCATTATCTTACATTACACACACTTACCCATTCACATTTGTTCATTCACATTTGTTCATTATAACCTTCAAATCCCTCGATTCTTTAACGTCAAAGTAATAGTGTAGGTATTACTTGGGTTTATTTTGGAAGGACAATGAACTCCATAAGGGATTTTTAACATGCGCTTTCTTGCTCTTAGTATTGGTTCAATCTTCTAGTTGAGAAGTGAGTGGTTATTAAAATAATACATGGATCCTCATACTATTATATACGTCGCGGGGGAGATATCCATCGCGTTTTTTATTATTTAATTGATCGGTTTTGTAGTTGCGTGCTTATATTTGGAGACAGACATGGAGATGGCACATCTCCATTTTCTTAGACATTCTCCATTCTTTATCCCACAGGTTCCAAAGGTCTACAGAATAATATCTAATTCTGCTTCCCGTTCAGATGGACAGTACTGGTCTAAGCGTGCAAGAAGAAGACAACGTGGAAGAGTTAATTGCAGTGACAACGGAGAGATTGGAGGTGAAGAGTGGCTGGCAAGGGCAAACCCGCTGGAAGTGCTGGGCCTGCAGGACGAATACTGCACAGAGGACGAAATCAAAGCGGCCTTTCGAGCTAAGGTAAGTTTGGTTTACTTCTGTACGAAATTAAGCTAACCGCCATATAATTGAGACTGTTAACTGAGCTTCCTACGCTAGTTAATTTATTCTCCGAGGAAACATAGTTTATCAGACGTATTCACACACTATTATTCTGCAAAGTTGCCAATGTGTATACTTACATGGGTGTGGAATTGATGTGATTGAATGAGACTTGTACCCTTGGAAGAGCTGCCTAAATAAAATAATATACCTTTGTCATCTGTTGTCTGATATATGTTTATGTTTAGACAATTCCAAAGCCAAAGTTTCTGCAATATCAAGGTACTCAAACACTTGCCGATAAACTTTTCTTGCATATACCGGAAAACAACGGAGTCGAAAGTTTGTGTTCTATTCATGCTGCTGGAGAGGCTAATTTTATTCAAGATCCAATTTGTTTCTAACGCTAGGAGTTGTGTTTGAGCTTCAAGTGCATCCGTATTTTGACTGGTTCTGTCCTTGTCACCAGTCCTGTTTGATTAGCTGGCCTGCGCTGCCATAACCGGCCTGCTTCCCGCGACAGGCCTCGAGAGCTATAAGGGGGCATTGGCTAAACGTTCTACCTTTTGAGTTTTTTGGCCGGAATCTGGCGATGTAAATTTGGACCACTATTTTCTGTTGTTTAAATTGCATTTCTGAATGCATAAATGGATTCAGCGTGATGAAAAACCCCTGGGGCACTCGGATTATACAAACTTAGCCACTCAAATCTGCAGATCCAACCATTCATCACCGGATTTTGGGCAAAATCAAACGGAAAAAGTTGCTGGAAGACTTCCAAAAGTTAGAATGTTTAGACTACTGCATTTATGGGTTGGTTAAGGCTCAATGATGGATCGTTTGATCCTAACTCAGCTCTGGTTATTCAATGAGACACTGTTGCTGGTGGTCAGGAGAACGATGGTGCCCCCAAAGTTACCCAGAAATTCATCCCGAAAATGTATCATGAGCTTAATGACAGCCCCCCTGAGGGCATTCCTGTTGAAACTCCTGCTTCTAAATATGAAACTATTTGTGAAAAGTATGAAAAACACAGAGTGTTGGGGTATTTTGTCAGCCACATACCTCCAAAGGCCATGATTTGGGCCTGGATGGAGGTATGGGAGCTGCATGGCTGGCATCGCCAAAGTACCTGTAGCCTGACCAAAGGTTTTTTCTTGTATTCTTTCTTGAATGAATTTTCCTGTGCTGCTATAACAGCTTGTGGTCCCTAGGTCTGTCGAAACACCCATGTTGTCTTCTTTGGTTGGTTTAAGTACTTTTTGGTTGAGCTGAGCGCTTGGCTTTGCTGCTCTGTGTGGGTGGAATTTCTCGGCCTTCCCATGCAGTTTTGGCCCTTCCTCAGACATGCTTCTAATCTGTTAGGTAACTTCATATGCCATGAAACGAATAGGATTTTTAGGCACCCTAGAAGAGACTTTGCCTCAAAATTGACCCATCAAAGGAGTTGAAAGAGTTTATCCTAATCTAGGTAGGGAATTGTAATACCCCTGTTTCCCCCAACTTGTAATTAATCATTACTTATGATTACCATGCCATGGCATGTGAACAATGTAAATGTATTATTGTTTAGATTGCCAAYAACTGACCRTGGGGGTGAAGCCTTGAAGTACTGGCCATGATACCACTAGAGGAAAGAGTGAGGAAACTTGTAGAGAGGGTTCATCATGCCAAGATGACCYAATCCTCTTTGCTGAAATATTTGATCTGGACTAATAAGCCTCATCCTGATCCCAAGGAAAGATCAATTAATGAGAAAAGGACTGGTGGTTGAACAACCAACTACCCCAATGAATGGAAGCATGGAAGGCCTAGCCAAGAAGACAAAAAACTGTCAGCCCGAAGTACAATAGAGTGCAGTCTTCCTGTAGGCATAGATTGACCCGAGTTCCTTCTGGCAGAAGGAATAGGATAGGTCCAAAACCTTCTTGGGGGGGGAGGCGTGCAGGAATATACACGAAGGCAGATAGGAAGAGAGAGAGGAGAGAATAGAGAGGAAGACCTTTCCCAGAAGGGGGCTTGGGGAAAAATCATAGAACTCGTGGAAGAATTATGAGCTGGAGCATAGAAGACCTGAGCAAAAGAGAGAACTCTCTGGTGGTATCATGGCTTGGCACGGGGGTGGCCAGAGTGCTAAGAGTGAATGCATCTGAGCCTACAGTTGGGTGGAAAGGCGAATACCCACAGTCAGTTTGGTAGCTCTAACTTACAATACAAATAAGTATTTCACATATTCTGTGTAATTGAATTGAAATGCGTTATTGGACGTCTGTGATTGTGATAGAGATGTGCATTGTATGATTAATAGTAAAAATAGTAACTTTGATGGCCTCGTGGCCCGGTAAGTGTGAAGTAGAATTTGAATATCACATTCTGTTAATGACTTTCTGTTTAATCCTATCTAGCGAAGGAGGACTGTTAGTAATGGCCTTTAAACGAATTTGGGGAAAACAGCGAGTGACCCCTGTCTAAATCTATATATGTGCTAATCCTCCAAAACACTGTCCAAGGATAAAATCTGCGAATACAGAGTTAGGATGGACTCTATAAGACTTTTTTGAATTAGTACATCCCTCAAAATCCCTTTTCTTGTTATAGAATTCGAGTTCTGAAATGGAAGGCGCTTCCTTCAAACCATTCTTATGAGTGGCCACAAGGTCAAGTCCGCGGGCTTAACTAAAGCTCGGATAAGATTTAAGAGTGTATCCCTCTAGGGCTTGTCAAAGTCCCATATGACCAGGACCCTGGAACCCTGCGTTACGCCCAAAGGGAGCTAAGCCTTCTGAGCTTTAGGACTTCCGAGGTTCGGAGCTCCGGGATGTTAGAACTTCACGACCTTCAAATCCTGCCGAAGGCAACCTACCGAATCAGTAACCTGATGGTTTGATCGGCAACTGGCGGTTTCCTATCCGTTGTCGTGGGATCCACCTTATTGTTAAACCTTGACCAAGTTTTCGGCCGCGAAGTAACGCGATTCGTCGATTTAAGAACTTTCGAGATCTTTCCTGACCGTTGGATATGCGCTACGGTCAAATTCGACGTTGACCCACTCTTGGAGTAAAAAGGTTTTAGATGGCCGGAATCCCCAAATGTTGAAATCGCAAAGTAACACGAGCCGTCGATCTGAGAATCCATCGGGATCTTTCCTAACCGTTGGATATATGCTACAGTCAAATTCGACGTTGACCTACTCCGAGAGTGTAAAGGTGTTAAATGGCCAGAATCCCCGAATGTTGAAATCACGAAATAATGCGAGTCGTAGATCTAAGGATCCTTTTGGTCCCTTCTTGATCGTTAGATCAAGTATAGTGGAAGGATAGGGTAAGCGGTACCATCAACCGACAATAAGCAGTCATCCCTACTTTATGACCTTTCCGATAGGTAAACCTTTGGGACTTAAATGGGTTAAGACATGTAAGGGAACGCGAAGTCGCGAAATCCCGCCAACCGTCAGATCAAGGGGAGGAACTCGAGAGCTATGTGGATTGTAGATTGAGGATTTGTTGAGATCTTTTCTTAACCGTTCAATCAACTAGTGGGAGAATAGCATAAGTACTCGAGCGAAGTCTTGCTTCGGGAGATGTAAGGTTCGAATTGTGAAACTATCCCGAAAGCCGAAGGCTAGAGTACGTGGCAAGGAATTCCGGAACTACGAAACTTCGGAACTCTGGGACTCCAGGAGATTCGAGGATATAGGAGGGTATGTTAAACGCTGAAGTGCTGAAGTTCCCTTCTTGTAGTTGTTGAATTTTCACTATGCTAGGCTCAAGCATGAGGTTTATTTCATTTTAGTATTTACTTGAACCATAAACAAATGCAACTACACAATGTACAAGTGCTGCAATAACCAAGATCACAAGAAGAATAACCATGCACAAGAACACAAGAAATATCCTGGGAAAACCCTTCTCAACAAGGGAGAAAAAAACCCAACAATCCTTTGCTATATTCTCAAGAGAAGATCCTCCAACCATGAAACCCTAATGCACACAAGAGGGTGCTCTACTACCTTCAAACTTGCGCCCAAGAGAGGTGCACACTTCAGCCCTAGAAGATGTACTTGCTGAAATTTCCAAATGACAAGTGACTTGTGTGTTTCTTTAATGGGGAAATTACCTTTATTTATACTAGACTGGACAGACCAAAAGTGGTGTCTATTGGCACAACAGGGCCGACCTCAATAATTCAGAAAAATATTTAATTATTACAATAAACATTAATTATCTTTCACATATGGTGGGGCCGACGTGTACCCTTTACATCACAATTAGGGTTACAGGTAAATCTTACTCTCAGACAATATAACAAAGGATCCACACATCCACTAGTGCTCAACCACCAGGGACACGTCCACCTGTGCTCAGCCACAGGGACGTCCTACTCAATAGATCTCTATCTCACTCGAACTTTGTCTTGGCAAGCAATTTGGTGAAGATATCTGCAATCTGCTCATGTGTAGGAAGGTACTGCACGTGTACTGCTTTCCTCTGCACCATGTCTCTGATATAATGATATTTTATCTCAATGCGTTTCGATTTATTGTGAAACACAAGGTTCTCAGAGAGCTTCACATAGCTCTGGTTATCACAATGAATAATGGTAGGATCCATCTCATGATCAAATAAATCTGTTAGGAGCTTGTGAAGCCACACTGCTTTGCGGACTGCCACACTCAATGCTATATACTCTGCTTCTGCGGTACTCAAGGCCACAGAGCTTTGTTTCTCGCTGCACCAGGAAACCATGGCAGACCCCAAGGTAAAACAACAACCGGATATGCTCTTCTGGTCCACTACTCTCCCTGCCCAATCTGCATCGGCATATCCTTGCAAACTCATGTTTACGCTGGAGGCATATCTCAGGCCATATCCAACTGTGCCTCGTAGATATCTCAATACATGTTTTGTTGCTATCTAGTGAGTCTGTCTCGACTGACTCATAAATTGACTAAGTACATTCACTGCATAGCATATATCAGGTTTGGTGTGAACCAGATACATCAATGATCCAATCAGCTGTTGGTACAAATGTGGATCAATCTCGCCTGAATCAGTAGAAGCATCGTTCATTTTCTTCAAATCCATCACCATCGGTGTAGGCATGGATTTGCAGTCTGTCATACCGAACTTCTTCAATATCTCCATTGTATATTTTCCTTGACTTAGGAAAATCTCATCAGTCCTCTGCCATACTTCT
>SNQJ01S0012895.1:69688-106177 GCA_010110895.2 Picea sitchensis | reverse complement strand
CACTTGCTCATTCTCTTATGAGGCAAGCTGCAATTACCAATTGGAGAGAGGAGAAGACGGGTGGCGCATCTCTTGGGGAGGACTTTCTGTATTGGTTTGAGTTATCTCTTTAATATTGTATAAGCTATTTATGATAAGGAAGTTTTTGCTGGGTTTTCTTCCCCTAGAGGGTTTCCCAGGATACATGCTGTGTCTCTTGTGAATGTGTATTTCTCAGTGATCTTGTTCTTATTATGCTCTTATCTATTGAAATGCAAAGAACTATAATAATGGCATAAACATTAACAAACATCCATGTGGATGTTCCCTTAGTGGTTGAGCACTAGTGGGTATATAATATCCCTTGCTATATTGTTCAAGAGTTAAACTTACCTGTAACCCTAATTGTTATGTAATGGGTACATGTCGGTCCCACCTTAATGTAAAAGATAATTAATATGATAATTATTAATTATATTTTGAGTTATTGAGGTCGGCCCTATTGTGCCAATAGACACATCATTTGATGTGACAAGTCTTATATAAATAAAGGTGACTCCCCATTGAGGAAACACACTTATTATTGTGTCATCTCATGATTTTAGAAGTTGTGGTATGAAATTATGAGAATTACAACACCCTCTTGTGTGCTAGGTTTGGTGATGGTGTGGAAGGTCTTTCTCTTGAAGAATATAACAAATGATTGGCTGGGTTTTCTTCCTTTATTGAGAAGGGTTTGCAAAGATACTTCTTGTGTTCTTGTGCATGGTTATTCTTCTTGTGATCTTGGTTTGCTGCAGTAGTTATGGTTCAAGTAAAAGTTAAACAAAATTTTTAAAGAAAATCCATGAACCATAGCTCATTGAAAATTGAAAATGGTATCATAGCAGGCTTGAAGAAGATCATTGCACATTAAGATTGAAAGTAAGGGCTGCTAAAATTATGTCATAGGTGTAAAGAGAAGAGGGTCGAGCCTCTTTTTATTTATGTGGTAAACATTGAGGCTAGACCCCTCTTAAATCCTTGGTGAAGGTTAAGGCTGGTCGCAAGCCTGTCCGAGCCCTATTGAAAACCCTAAGAGGAGACCACAGTGAGGGAGAGGCCATTACCAAAATTAAGAGTCTTAAGAGGTAGGACGTCGGAGTCTCAGACCAAGAAGCTTTATTCTCTTCTTGTGCTCTTGGGTTCTCATTCATTTTCGATACCGCGAAGCAATTCCCCGGATCGAATTTCTGTAAGTGAAACAATGGCCGAGGATCTTGAGAGGAAAGCTATCGAGGCCTTTCAAGGAAGGCGAATTCGAACAGGCCATCGATTTTTACACGCAGGCCATACGCCTTGACCCTTCCAATGCTGGTTTTTACGTTGATATGTCCTGGGCGAACATTAAACTCAAAATTTTTACAGATACTGTAGCTGATGCAAACCGAGAAATAGACTTGGATCCTAATCTAGAAAAGGAATACCTGCGCAAGGATATTTCTTTCTTTTCTCTGGAGGAATATCAAACAGCTATGGATGCATTTAAGGCAGGATCTGTTCTTGATGCCAACAATCCAAAGTTTGAGACTCAGATTGATAAATGCAATGCACAACTAGTTGAGGAAGCTGCATCAGATGGAAAAGAATCGCAGTCTGTTTCTCCTGTAGCAAACAATGGACATGTTGCCCCTGTATTGTAACGATGGAATAGATAGTCGGTTCAACCTATTGATTGAACAAAACAAAACACTTATTGCACAGGGCGCTTGAGGAACATAATTGATTTCGTACTGGGAGGGCCTCCTGAACGCAACTATATTGAATGCGGAGGGGGCATCCATTTAAGTCGATTCTACCAATGTCGAATAGTATCTTAGACGAAGCATCCCCCACAAAAACAACAGCCAAGATGGATCACAAGCAATGATATTTCAAACAAGAGTAAAGTTTGCCAGCCAAGCAACAATAATGGATATGTGATGCGATCAGATTTGACTCCCTCAAATAATAATAATCTTGGTGAACCTTTGCAACCAGCTAAACCTAAATACATACATGAACATTACCAAAAACCAAAAGAATTAGTTGTTACTGTGTTTTCAAAAAGGGATGAGTCTGAGGAAGCAAGGAGCAGTGTGATCTAGGGTTATAAAGAGCAAATAATATGTGATTGGGGACATATACGTGCAAGTAGAAGATGGTGTGCGTAGAGGATCAAAAGAGATAAGGGTTTGAAACAAATTAGATGCATAAGTGATATGTAAAGGGATACATTAAGTAAGCAAGAAAATTGTGTTGCATCCATTGGCTGGATAACGATGAGAAGATCCCCTGAAACTGTGATCTGTAAATAAGAGACCATCATTGTGCACCCAGACACCTTGATATCCAGGATCTATGAACAATCATGAAAAATGCATCACTATGTGGGCATTTTCTCAAGCAGAATCTACATTAGTGTACACTCTCAGGTATGAAATTGTATGTGTATATATATATATATATAATGCATCACTATGTGGGCATTTTCTCAAGCAGAATCTACATTGGTGTACACTCTCAGGTATGAAATTGTATGTATATATATATAATTTGCATCATTCTCATGAGGGTACTTGCAAGAGGAAGGAAGCCTTGCTGAATCATGGAGCCAGAGAAGTATTAGTGCATTCAGAAGAACAACACACTGGAAGTGAAGACTCCAAGTTTGATTGTTTTAAATTAGCATGCCTCTAGCCTACATTTCTAAGGTTGCTACATTACAAGTAGGTGTTGTAGTTGTGATAACAAATGTTTTGATTCGAGAGATATATTCATGAATCTCCTCTAGGATAGATTCTTCTCTTGTTTCCTTTCGTTTGTTTTCTTGTTCCATACAAGTTAACATCAAAGGAAAATGCTTATCCTTCAGACTTCAGAGGGAGTCACTTGAATCAGAAGGAGTCAAACTAATTGAGAAAGAAAGATAGTACCTTCTTCCCCTTCAGTAGTCTAGAGGGAGATAGTCATTGATACAATTGATCCATTTGTTCCAGTTGATATTCCCAGGAACATTGCAGTAGGCCATAAAAGGTCTGTCTGGGCTTGACAAACTTTGCAAGAGGCAGAAGGACATGCAACTGATGGAAGTGTCAAGAAATACAAAATGCGACTTGTAGTCAAGAGGATTATCACAAGCAGAGGGAGTGAGATATGATGAGACATATTGATCCAGTAGCATGATGCACTTCCATCTATACTACCATCCATGAGTTGGAAACTAGATCAGACAGATGGATTCTTAATGCGTTTGGGTTTCAACATGAGTGTTGCTGATCCAAACCTATACTATTACATTGTTGGTGACGAGAGCCTGATTTTGATGACTTATTCAGAAAGTCGTGTTGTTGGATACAAGCAAGCCTCAAAATCGATATGAAGGATCTGGGTATGATGCACTATGTCTTGGACAAGAAGTATGACAAAGGACCAATGAGACTTTTCCTAAGTCGAAAAATATATAGTGGGGATACTAGATAAGTTCAGTATGACATAATGCAAATTCATTCTACATCGATGGTGATGGATTTGACGAAAAATAAATGATGATGATTCAGACGAGATTGATCCACATGTGTTTCGACAACTGATTGGATTATTGATGTATCTGGTTAACACCAGACATGGTGTATGCCATGCAACGAATGTGCTTAGTCAATCCATGAGTCAGCCGAGACAGACTCAATAGATAGAAGTAAAGCATGTATTGAGATATATATGAGGCACAATTGGATGTGGCCTGAGATATGCCTCTAGTGCAAACTTGAGTTTGCAAGAATATGCCGATACAGATTGAGCAAAGAGTACAGTGGACCGGAAGAGCATATCCAGTTATTGTTTGACCTTAGAGTTTTCCATGGTTTCCTAGTGCAGCAGGAAACAAAGATCCGTGGCCTTGAAGTACCACATAAGCATAGTATATAACATCGAGTGTGCGAAGTAGTGTGGATTCACAAACTTCTGACAAATTTACTTGATCATGAGATGGATTCTATGATTCTAACCAGAGCTGTGTGAAGCTCTTTGAGAACCATGTGTTTCATGATAGATCGAAACACAGTGCGATAAAATATAATTTTCAGAGACATGATGCAGAGGAAAGCAGTACACGTGCAATGCCTTTCTACACATGAGCAGATTGCAGATATCTTCACTAAACTGACTTGGTGAAGAATACCTCTCTAGTTGAGAGGGAGTATTGATGACTACAACCAAGAAAAAGTTTGAGTACTTCCGTGAGAGATTTGGCCTTATGGAGAATGCCTCCCTAGCTGAGAGGGAGTGTTGATGATAACAGCCGCGTGAGAGATCCTCCAGGACACAGACCCGAGAGAGAGTTGCTGAGTTGGGTGTGTGGTTCCTATCTGAGACAAAACTGGAACGTTATGTTGGCCTCCTCCGTACAAAGAGTTGAGATGAACTACAAATGATTCCCCTGTGTAACGCAGTGAGAAAGAAGATCTGCTAAGTTAGACGTGCCTGTGGCTGAGCACAGGTGAACATGTGAATTCCCATGAGCTGGGTGCATCGTTCTGAGACAAAGATGAAACGATATATTATCCTACTCTAAGCAAAGAGTTGAGATGATAATATCCAAATGACTCTCTTGTGTAATGCAATGAGAAAGAAGATCCGCTGAGTTGAACGTGCCTTTGGATGAGGACATGTGAGCGTGATCCTAGTGGCTGAGCACTAGTGAGTGTGGTTCTCCTATGAGACGCAGTGAGATAGAGACGTGGACATCCCTGTGGATGTGCCCCTATTGGCTGAGCACTAGCGGGTGTATAATATCCCTTGCTATATTGTTCAAGATTCAGACTTACCCGTAACCCTAATTGTTATGTAAAGGGTACATGTCGACCCCACCTTAATGTAAAAGATAATTAATATGGTAATTATTAATTATATTCTGAGTTATTGAGGTCAGCCCTATTGTGCCAATAGACACATCATTTGATGTGACAAGTCTTATATAAATAAAGGTCAATCCCCATTGAGGAAACACACTTATCATTGTGTCATCTCATGATTTCAGAAGTTGTGCTCTGAAATTATGAGAATTACAACACCCTCTTGTGTGCTAGGTTTGGTGATGGTGTGGGAGGTCTTTCTCTTGAAGAATATAGAAAAGGTTTGGCTGGGTTTTCTTCCCTCGTTGAGAAGGGTTTCCCATAATACTTCTTGTGTTCTTGTGCATGGTTATTCTTCTTGTGATCTTGGTTTGCTGCAATAGTTATGGTTCAAATAAAAGTTAAACAAAAAATTTAAAGAAAATCCATGAACCATAGCTCATTGAAAATTCAACAAATACTACTTGCAGAAATATTTTGAATGTAATGCTTTATACTTTCTTCCTTTTTCAAAGTTAAAGAACAAATTGAAAGAACAACAATTCCCTTTTTCTACTTAATCAATAATGAAAAGATTTAAATATTCGACAGAAATCTCCATGCAAAAGAAGTGAATAAAGTAAGCAACCAATTCAAATAAACATAAGAATGAACAAACCCTTAACCTAAAAAGATCAAATCACACTTGTCGCAAAGAACAAAAAGGTTTCACAAACTTAATCAAGAATAAGACTAAAAGAGAAAGAAACTCCAGGAATCAACAATTAGGCAAGTGAAACAGATCATGGGGGGATCGTCTCTTGAAGGGAATCTTGGTATCATTCTTGGGAACTCCGGACCTACAATATTATGCAATGTAACTTTCCGTTGACAGTTCGATGTTCCTATAACTAGCTAGTGTAATGGGCATGCCCCGTTTCGAGAGTCCTTTCAAAAAGTAAATGTCCTCCAACTCGATTTCAAAGGTATGGGGGCCTACTCTCAACACTTGCTCTGTCACATCCCACATTGCAATCATGTGTTCAAGCAACATCAACTCTTTCCGCATATTTTGCACCTTGAAAACTTCAGCAACCCACAATTTCTTAATGCAAAGATGGTATGTGGATCTCGCGCAGTCGCATCATTGACTTCGTGTTCTCTCTCTTTCCACTCCAACATGTTTCCAAAATACCCTACAAACATCAAGAAATTCCATTAGTAAAACTTGGATTCCAGTTTATTCTCTCCTACCTTCAAAAAACACACAAATATTTTGAGTTTTTCACAAGGACTCCCCCCATCTATGGGATACATGGCATCATTCCTCTTTGGTAGTGTTTTTGTAGCGTCTAGGGCACTCCCATGATTATGTAAGGGGACCATCCCTCTTTAGGGTGCACTTGAAACCCCTTTTCAGCCCTAAAATCCACAAAAACTTGACAAATTGCAGAAAAGAAGACATAAAATGAAAGAGGATGGAAAGGGGATCTACCTAGTATAGATGGCCTATGAAATGGTTCATCGAATCTCCCAGAATTGTCAATGAAATGGTTCTCGTGTGTCGTCATACTCATTTGAAAATAACCTTTGGTTGTCGCCACATCTGATTTTGGTCTGTATGTTGTCGAGTCAATGCTGCTAAGTTATCTATCGTGCTGCCACATGTTAAAGGGAATTCCACCTCTACAGTATCATTTACCGCCACCCTGGTGTTAGTTCATGCTCTTCGGATCCATCATTATTTCTAACTATTCTACATTTGTTTCATGTCAATATTGGGGGATACATCAAGGCCCTCTTTTGACGATTCTATTCCTTTTGACTCCAGTACATCATTCGAGAACTAGATTTAGAAACCAGTTAGTACCTTGGGACCTGCATGCCTCAATGTTAGGTTTCCTTACATTCGACAATGGGTTTACATCATCGACCTCTGATTGGATGATTCCATGAGTGTTCGACTTCAACTCATTCATTCACACTCATTGTATTGTACTGGAGGTACCTTGAGAATCATTGTCATCAATGGTGATCTCCCTCGCACTTGTTAACGGTTTTCATTATTGACTAATAATCAAGTGGGTTCTACCATGCTCAATGTCAACACATTTATTTGCACAACTAGAATTGTACCAAGTGTCGGATTGGGATGAAGACCCTGGGACCTTTTGTTGGCACCCCCTTCATATATGTGTCTATCCCAGGATGCGATAGATATTATGAAGTTCAATCCTTGTACTGATGTATACTATTACATAGATCCACGTTGTATTGGTCTGTGGCTATGTTTTGTCGTGTTGTAGCTCCACTGTGTACAATCTCGTGGCTACATTATGATTGAGTCATGGAAAAATGGATCCACATTGTATGTTCATTGGCCATATTTTTAGTCATTACCCTCATGGATCCGCAGTGTATTGGTCGATGACCATGTTTTGAGTCCATTTTGTTAGAGCACGGGTATGCCTACCTCGGGATGATATATGTATAGTGATTACTGATTGCATGTAGCTTCCAACAGTCTCTCCTTCTTCAGTCCCTTAATGCAAAAATTTTGCAAAATGTTTCGGCCATCATTTTCCTTTCTAACCTCACGCTTTGGTGGGCATATGTTATACACCATTTTCCCACACCTAGCTAAGTGTCACAAGTGTCGCATTCCACCATGTTAAATGTCGCAAGTGTCACGTCTCACTTTGTTAAGTGTTGTAATTGTGACATCTCACTCCGTAAGTGTTGCAACTACAATGGGGTATTCCACTAAGTGTCATGGCTTAAATACCATGTATTTATAAGTATTACGACCTTGAAACCATGTAAAATTCACATGTCATGATCCTTAGTGAAGTTTGAGGAGCAAAGGCATCATTTGGAGGTCGAAAACCCACTTTTCTCCTTGTCTTTTTGGCCTTGTTTGACCAAGGACGCCCCCATTACCACTCTGGGAGAGTATCCCTCTTCCTTTTCTAGTTCAAGGGGAGTGTCCATGATTCCTTGTCTCCCACTCTAGGGGAGTGTCCTTGCAGTTAGAGAGGTTTCCACAAATATGGGGTGGTTCGTTTGAGAAGGATCTAGGTTGTTTTGGTTGTTTTCATTGAGATATGGTTTGAACACCTTCTATCCTATGTTAGGAGAGGTCCATAACCATGAGGATAAATTAAATCCTAACCCAATCCATCAAAATCCTCAACCATACTCTCTATTTACCCTGTTGATTAAGCCTCCCTAATCCTATATAAGTGTCGCAAGTGTCGCATTCCACCTTGTTAAACGTCGCAAATGTTGTATCTCACTTTGTTAGGTGTCGCAATTGTGACATCTCACTCTGTAAGTGTCACAAATATAATGGGGTACTCCACTAATTGTCATGGCCTAAATATCATGCTTTTCTAAGTATTACAACCTTGACACCATGTAAAAATCACATGTCATGATCCCTAGTGAAGTTTTAGGAGCAAAGGCATCATTTGGAGGTCGAAAACCCACTTTTCTCCTTGTTTGACCAAGGACACCCCCCTTCCCACTCTGGGGAAGCATCCCTCTTCATTTTCCAATTCAAGGGGAGCATCTAGGATTCCATGTCTCCCACTCTAGGGGAGCATCCTTTCAATTAGAGAGGTTTCCACAAATCCGGGGTGGTTAGTTCGAGAAGGATCTGGGTTGTTTTGGTTGTTTTCATTGAGATATGGTTCGAACACCTTCTATCCTATGTTGGGAGAGGTCCATAACCATGAGGATAAAGTAAATGTTAACCCAATACATCAAAATCCTCAACCATACTCTATATTTACCCTGTTGGTTAAGCCTCCCTAATCCTATATAACTAGGGCTATTCATGGTGAAAAGGAGGGATCAGACTGAGTATCAAACTGCTGATATTAAGAGAAACTATCCATGAATGTGATTTCAAGGGTTGAAGAGGAGGTTTGAAGGAGTAGAAAAATCTATGAGGTTGTATCTTCATGCTTCTTAATTAATGAAACTTGGCCTATTTCCCCAAACTGTGTTATTCATTTCTTGTCATGTATGTTTTCTTGCATTCAATTCTTCACAAGTAGAGTCTCTATTATCTGAAATTAGATAGTAGGAGGAGAGAACTAGTTTGTTTCTTGTAGATCATATTCACGAGGGATATTTAGTTTGGAGCTCAATCGTTGGAGTAGCGAGGACGAACTCCAGGAATAAGGTGCAATTTTTTTCCCCTTTTTCTCTCTCTGACTCTCATACACGAATATAGAATACATAATGATGGGAATGTTAGGTACCATTTGTTAGAACTGTCTCAAATGAAGGAAACCCAGTTGAGGGGGGTTCCACCTATCCGTAGGGGGGATTTTATCACAACATATGTAGATCATTTATTCATATATATGTTACATACAATTCATGTAGATGCATGAGTGAAAGATGCTCTATAAGCCGAATCCTCTAAGGGTTGTATGAAAAAGAGTAATAGGTCATGTATAAGCATCATCAAGACATTACCAACCAAACACAAGTACACATATATGTGTGCATATATCAAGACATAGTCAACTCACACTAGGAAAAATCACCTTAGTGCTATGCCAATAAAACAAACCTCGATGCTGCACTAACATACAAAAAATCAATGTAAACTTCTGCTAAACTACTAGAGCTATTGCAAATCCTTACTACACTGCCACAACTAATAAAACACATGACACTAATAATAATATTTGTGATAGTAATCTTTGCAACCAATATTTAATTTCTTATTGTGCATTGATGTACATGAAAAACTCAATGCTCCATTTCAACTCTCTTAGCTCCATGATGGCACTTGAGATGACACAAAATTGTTTATAATCTTATCGTTGAGAAGTTTAATTCTCTTGACCACAATGTGAGACCAACCTCACAATCCTCCTCAAATTATAGAAGATAGTCTCATTTAACATTGTAATGTATATCATAATGTGTGATGATAAGTTTACAACTTTAGAATAAGACATTTTGGTCATTGATGTTTTTTGTGTATAGCTATTTTTCATTATATTATCTCTTAGCATAACCTTTTTTTCGATTGAATACACATCCTAGGAAACCCTCCAGGTACTTCCCCTCATTTTGAGGATGGTATGGGAGGTAAACTGAACGATTACATTTTTGTCAACTTAACCAAACGAGGACTTCGAGTGAGCCCCAATAATATCTATAGTGGCAACCAACTCGAGGAATTGACCCCATAACCTCTTGCTTATAATTTACAACACTCAACCACTCGAGCTAGTCCACCAAGCTATATATTAGCATAAACTACATATACCTTTGAATTTCATACTTTCTCATCTTCCTAAATTTGGTGGTTCCCCATGTTGCACTCAAGAGCATGGATAAATGGGATTAGAAGAACAAATGCCATTAATAAGGTGACTCATATTAGCTTAAATATTTGTTTAATTATGTTGAATGGTCAACTAGACTACATCATAGTACAAGAAGCATAGAGTTACACCCACAACTCGTCAACTACACCTTCCTTATTCTCATTACAATCTCAAATGATAGCCAACCCTAGAACGACCAATATTTTAGTTTATTTAATCATGCTATTCTAGAAAAAGTATTATAGAGAAAAATATAGGAGATGTATGACACGTCACAGATATATTAAAGAAGTTCATTCCCCGAAGCATGTCCTTGATAGTTGCAATTGGTTTATTTGGATTACGCAAACCATTTAAGGTGCAAGCTAACATAGACATATTGTATTTCAAAACAGAGGAATTTGATGGTTAGCAACAAAAGGTTACAACATATTTATTGTTATTTAGTTTACCATTGAAGATAAATTAGCTTTCACAATCTTGAAATTTATGCCAATTGGTGATCGAAGTATTCATGAGTTAGGCACTTGGGGGACAACTACAAATTTTATATGTGTAGTTATGGGTAGAAGCATTAATATTAGTGAAGAGAAAAGATGAGCATAAATAATAATTACCAATCAACGTAGTTGTGCACAATAGTAGAGAAAAAAATCAAACCAAGGTAATCACATAGTTGAGCATCCTACAACTATTTAGATATTAGCTCGCATTTATATTGACTATTATTTGTTACAAAGAGTACAAAATTGAGTCATGACTATAGGATAGTAAGATTTCCTATGCACCAAAATTTTGAGAAAAGGTTTTGAAGTGAGTCAATTGCGAGGTTGCTAATAGTCAAATAAGAAGAATGCTATAATGGTTGAAAATGATATATTTATACAAATTAATTTAGAATGATTGATGCCTTAAATGTAGTTAACAAAGTAGAAACTAAGAATTGACTTTGGGCACTATACTTTATGTTGATTGTTAAACTTGAGATATTTTCCTTGTTTTTAAGAAAACAGTGGTGGATTTTTTGGTGTTGGTGGTTGCCATAGTCAAAATTGATCTTCCAGTGTGGCTTCAATGAATGACAAATGTGCTTGTCATTAGTGTTAAGGATTGTTAATCACTCTACACTAAATATATGTCATGTTTGCATTAAGGGATTCACATAAATATCAAGTGTTGATCTATTTTTGGTATTGATAAGGTATCAATCCCCTAACCATAACCGGCATCCATTATCTTTACATTACTTATAGTTATGACAACTTCTTATTATTGCATTATATCCCTCTTTTGTCTCTTATAAATACATCAAGGAGACTCATTTGAGTAATCATATCATGTTGTGAATTCAATATATTGTAATATGAGGTTGCCTCCTAGAAGAGGTTCCTTATTCATTCACCCTTTCACTTGATTTATGAATTGGGTCTTTTTTATGCTTATATAGCTATTTGGTCCATAACATTTGGTATCAAAGAAGACGATCCTTGATTTAGCTCGTTCAAATGAGGAATCTTATCATTATTACTCTTAATTTTTTTTGGGATCATTGGCATCACATGTAAATGTCAAGTTTGACAAAATACATAGTGAAAAACATACAATAAAAAATTTAGAATTCGCTTTTCCCTAGTTTCAGAGTTATAGGTTGTACAAGTTAAGGTTTTTAATAGTCCACAAACTAGGCTTAAATAGGTGGTTTTGGTAAAATTGTCGTATTTGGAGATTGTGAGGTTCAAATTGAGCACTACTTGTGGCATTAAAAAGAAGAAATAAAATGTTGTTTCAAGTTTAAATTTAAGACCTATTAGGGAAATATTGGCCAAGTAGTAGTTTATACATGTTTACTCTCTTGAAATAGGGAAAGATAGGTTGTGTTAATTCCACCATACCATTATCTTAGAAGGTCCACATTACATGAAATCAATGGGATATTGAAGAGAAAATATTAGAGTACATCGTATAAAAATTTCACCAATAGAAGATTATAACTACGAAAGTTGTAATATGTCCAGGGTTAGATAATAGACCCCGATGCAAGGCTTTACAAGGGTTTTGAGGAGACACCAATTTTAAAATTTTCCCTATTTTGGAACAACTCAAATTTTTAGGATAGAAATATATAACAATGTTTACAAACACAAATATATCTAGCATTCAATGGGAAAAACTGCAGCCAGGAAACATACACATAGAGAATACAAGTGGGGTCTACATAGGATGACCTTGTATACCTTTGTTAGTACTCAATAAGTAGCATTGTATTAGACACAAATTGTTCACGGGTTTGATATTCCATACACCCTAGTGTGTATTAGAAGCCCCATAGGCATATCTAAGACCACACTTAGGTATCCCTTCAACCATCTGTATCTATAACACACCAGGCACAATAGTTGGGGATATCACTCTTGCAAACAAATAAAGTAGTACAACTGAGGGTATGGTCCATCCTCCTTAGGCAAAGCCGTGAAATACCAGGCACATAATTTTGTTGAAAACCCAATAATATATTAGAGAGATATATGTTCTAACACTCCTTACCTATAATACCCCACAAAACCCTAACACCATCATGTTTAGACACAATAAGTCAAAATTGACTCTTACAAATACTTTTGAAGGCTCATCCTTGATAGAAGAGGAGAATGAAGAATTGGAATTTAAGATGTCCAAGTTGGAAGAGAAAATAATAAGTATGCAGGATACAATGGCAAATAAGGTTGACAACTTATATACAATAAGTAAAATATAATTCCAAAATTTTAAAGATGGTATCAAGTCAAACACATAAAGCAAAGATGATCCCAAATAGATGGAAAACAAAGTTGATCTCAAAGGGATGTAAAACAAAGATGATCTCAAAGACATGATGGAGAACCTTACAAAGGAGCTAACAAGTCTCCTCATTCTAAATTCTCAAGAAGAGGATAAGGATAACAATAGGATCAAGTCCCAGTCACATTTTGAGAATATTTTAACACGTCTAGAGAACATGAGGGTTGAGACTAAAAACCTGATCATTCATCACTCCAAGATCCACAACATTGTGGTTTCAACTTAGGACCAAGGAATTACTTCATTCCCAAGATTGATATGTGGAAGTTTTATGGTAATGATTCCATGGCATGTATATTCCATATGGAGCAAATTATTTAATCCATAGCAAGTGCCAAATATACAAAATGTAACTATTCCATCCTTATATTTAGGACCTTTTCAATTTGTGTGGTATTGGTGGCTTTGTGAACAAAAACAAACTTTATTGTCTCTTGGTATGTTTTTACAAATGAGTTGATAGCACATTATAGACATAGGATGAGCACACCTTCTTTAGAAAATCGATAAATCTTAGGCAAAGAGGTCCATTTATAGAGCACATTCGTTAGTTTCAAAAGTTGACTCTTAGAGTAAAGGACCTTTCAGAGGATAAATTTTTGGGTCTCTTTATGTGTAGTTTAAAGGAGAGTATTCAACATGAGGTTCATCTCTTGGAACCAAAATATTTAGATAAGGTTTTTGGTGTGGCAAAGAGAGTTGAAGGTAACAATATGGCTACTAGAAGGATTTCCAATAACAATATAGGGAGTGGAATGTTCTCACTACTAACCTAAATCAACCTACAAGGTTGACACCTCAACAATTGAAAAAACAAAAATAGTGAAGTGACTATGTTTTAATTGTGAAAACAAGTGTAGTAAGGGGCATACATGTGGTTGAAATAAATTATTCTACATAGATTGTGAAGAGGAAGAAGAAAAAGTTGGTACCATGTCAATATCTAGAAGCATATGAGACCACTCCAACCATATCTTGTCATTCTTTACCCGACATTAGGATTGCTCAAAATCTCATGATAGAATGGTAATCAAGAAGAAAAGGTAACAATGCTAATTGATTGTGGTAGCACAAATAAATTCATTACCCACAAATTAGATAAACTTATCAATTTCTTTATACATATCTAGCACTAGAGTTTTATGTAATGATTGTAGATGGAGGTACCATAAATTGCTCAGAGAAGTGCCATAGTATATATCTATCAATATCGAGGATTATTTATTGGATTTCCTAATGATTGCGATCCAAATGGGTGGCGTTGATGTGGTCTTAGGGGTCCAATGGTTACAATAATGATTTTTTTTAGGAACTTTTCATGAGATTTTTCTTATAAATCATGGAAATTGAACTCAATGGTATTCAAGGAAGCATATAAAGTGATAATCTATAACTATGTGACACAGATATTACAAAATGGACACCCAAAAGTAATTGAACACTCATTCTCACTAGTTGTTCAAACATCTAACCCATTTGTGCCCTTGGATCTCCAAAGTCCTATTGACAATCATTCCAAGATATTTGTCGAGGTGCTTGAAGGTCTTCCTCCTGCTTGAGGGAATTTTCACACTATTCAACTCATTCTTATGGAGCCTTCCTCCTAACATTTGACCTTATATATATCCCTATGCTCAAAAGAGTGTGATTGAATATATGACTCAATAAATTCTAGAGGCTGACATCATTCGACCTAGATAGAGTGCTTTCTCTTAACCGGTGGTGATGGTTAAGGAAAATAATTCTTCATGGTGTATGCATCTAGATTATATATATCTTGACAAGGTGTCAACAATATCACCATTAAAAATAAGTTTCCTATTCCTGTCATTGATGAATTATAGGGATCAATTTTCTTTAGTAATTTGGATCTTTTTTCAAGATATCATCATATTAGAATGATGGATGAAAATTTGCCTAAAAAGATCTTTAGAACACATGAATGCCATTATGGGTTGATGGTGATGCATTTTGGGATTACTAATTGTTACACATTATTTTGGTCATCATAGTGATCCATTGACAACATCTGTTCATGTTCCCAAAAAGAGCCTTTCTCCATGAGGAAAGTGACTCGCTTTCTCTTCTAGAAAACCCTATTAAGGAAGGTCGTCGCAGGATGCACCATAAGCAGGGTGCGATGATGTCTGGTCGTCGCACTCTGCCCTAAAAATGGTTTGCGACGTCTTTGCAGGCTTCTCTACAGTTGGGTTGCGATGATGTCAAAAGGCTAAGAAAAGGTCGACCTTCACGAAAGTTCTAGAAGGAGATCTTCTAGAAGGTGAGGTGGCATCCGTATGGTCGGGATCCTACTCACTTCTCTAATTTGGTGGGATCATCCTAATCTATTTAACCATCTCTCTTTCCCTTATATAAGGAGGGATATCTCATGGAAAAAGGTTAAGAAAGGAATTAAGGTTAATGAAGGTTGAATTGGCTAAGATTGTATGAAGAATTCTGCATTGGATCATTCTTGAGAGCCTCATTTCAGTTCATCAAGTCATTGCGGATCTTCTTCATTCAATATTGGAGCAAGTGTGTGTGTTGGAGAAAAGGGTCATTGGAAGGGGACCTTGCAACATCAAGGATTTGGTTGTAATCTCCACTTTCATTATTATATAATACAATGATATGTTTCTTTCCCATAAAACTCATCTCATTTTATTGTATGATTCCTTGATCACATACATAGGTTCTCTTTGAGTGTGATATATTGCATTCACTTTGGTTGGCTTGTGTTCCCTTGCAGATCCAATATCACAGGAGCACTGGAGTGGAGCTAGGACGACAATGACAAGAGGAAGCGATATTTAAACGGTATGTTGCCCATCCCTTGCTAGATAGTAAACTCAATGATTAGAGCTTAGGGAAAGCGTCATGTTCTGTTTTGTTTTGTTCTAGATCTAGGTGGATCTAGGGAGATCTGTTTATGTCCGCATTTACCGATAAGTCCCATAACACTAATGCACCTCCTACATTTCAAAGCTTGATGGATTATACTATCAATCCCTTCCTCATAAAATTCATCTTGGTCATTTTTCATGATATAATAATTTACAACAAATCTTGGGAAGAGCATGTACAACATGCTGACATGGTTTTAAAAATATTGGAGGAGAAGCAATTATATTCAAAGCCTTCCAAGTGTGCCTTTGGGGTTCACGAAGTAGAATATTTGGGACATATTATATGTTGTGAAGGTGCAAGGTAGACCCTAACAAAATTAAAACTATTATGGAATGGCCAATTCCCAAAACATTGAAGAATCTTCAGGGATTCTTAAGATTGATGGGATATTACTGTAAGTTTGTTAAGAGATATGGATGAATAGAAAGACCTATAACATCATTATTGAAAAGGTACATCATTATTGAAAAGGCACATCATTATTGAAAAGGATGTCTTTTCTTGGATTCATGAAGCAACCCAAGATTTTGATAAACTTTAGGAGACCATATATAATTCCTTTCTCATCCACACCTAACTTCATGGAAAGTTTTATTGTGGAGTGTGATGCCTCATGGCATGACATCAATGTAGTTTTAATGCAATAAGGAAGTCCTATTGCCTTTGAAAGATTCCAAATTAAAGGAAAAAACATTACTCAAACCAATTCATAAGAATGAGATATTGGCCATACAACATGTAGTTAAGCAATAACACCCTTACCTGATAGGAAGACACTTCAAGGTAAAAATATATCATTATAGTTTGAATTAATTCTGGGAACAATGAATATATTCGAAAGAAGAAAAAAATTGTAACATCCCCAGCCACCCATGCCGGGCCATGCTACTCCAAAAAATGCTTTTGTTCTCTGCTCAACATACTGTAACATACCCAACATCCAACTGAGCTATGCCACATAAATTTTTTGAACTACATGCAATTAAAACATATACACATAGAAATCTTGTGGAAATATATATATAAAACGTAAGTAGACAAATACGTTCTGTAAATGCACGGATTCATACTGAAATAACAGTAAACATATACATGCATCATATACAGGAAATACCCATAAATGTAAAGACAGTTCTAACCACACATGGGATAAACCCATGAAAATAAACACGTAAATAGTAATGGAGCATGTAATTTTATCACACAACTGACACTTATATTGGTAGGAATTTCACCAATTGTGTGCATACCTTCCATGAACCTCCCAGCCTTAAAACACACTGTTCATCACTCTCAACAATGGCTCACCCCCGAGCTGGGACTAAACTCCACCCGGGTAAAGGGATTCCTAACCAGGCTAATGGTTCATAGACAACAAGAAACACTTTGTCACAGGTGCCAAATCAAACTAACATCCTACAGTCCCTCATTCCCCACATGCATGTCCCACCCCAGGAAGTGTTCCCATTCTCTGCTCAACAGTCCTTCAGTTTCCCCACTTCATTTCTGGGCTTCAACAACAGGCTGGACATGAAGTCTAAGAGCCCTGTAGCTGCAGTTTAGCACCTTCAGGAAATCAATTCCCCAACAATTCTCTCACCCAGAGAGAAATTTCTCGCGGGCCTAACAACCCACCTCTTCAATATCCCAGGGGCTTGACAACCTACTTCTTCAGTCCAACTCCTAAGCTAACCAGGTACACAAACATGTATGGTTATGGATACATGTTCAAGTACAGTGATAGGAAGGTACATAGGATAAATGACTAAGTGAGTGAATGCTCATGGAATGGCTGTATGGATGATGAATGATGGAAGGAATCATGGAAAATGAACTAAGTCCAAACTATATGTATGCATGTTCCCAACTTGACACTTGTCATGTTGGGAGCTACTTTGGCCCACTTGTCCCCATCTTCAGAACTTAGAATAAAATAATTATCCATACTTTATACTTTAAGAAATATTAATATAATATTCCTTTTTGGCTTAAGCTCCCTAGCTTAGCCCCTTTTCCTTAAATTTTAGCCCCCCTTTCCCTAACTAGTGGAGTTTAGTCCCCCATACTCTTTTATCATGGTCGGTTTGCGCGCAACGATGCATTTTATATTAATTATGAGATATATACAAAAATAGGCTCACTAGCCTTTAACATCTAGGCTCTCCGGCCTAATCAAAACATAAGCATCCTAGCTTATAATAACTGGCTCACCAACCTATAAAACACATCATATACATAAAGGCTCCCTGGCCTCAAAATCGTGCGCACTTAAGTTGTTGTGCGCGGTATCCTGGAATGTGCACACTTCATCATTTTATTGCGCAGTACATGCACACACTATATCATGGATGGTGCATACAAAATGATATCAAACAAGTCACCAACTTAAGTACATTTTCATTTACATTTACAATTGGGTTCGGCCTAGGGATAATACAATCCCCTCCCCTTATTTATGCACTGTCTTCAGTGCATTATGTACACATATACGACAAAATTTTCAAAAATCCTCAAAAAAATGCGGGTATTCTGCCTGCATTGCATCCTCATGCTCCCAAGTAGCATCCTCAAGACCGTACCAGGTCCATTGGACCTTTACAAGCCCAATGTCTCGATTCCAGAGTTGTTTGATTTTCCAGTCCAGAATGCGTACCAGATGCACTTGGAAAGCACCTTTTTCCTCCACCTGAATCACATTCCAATCAATAACATGATTAACATCAGGTATATATATTTCTTGAGCAATGATACATGGAATACATTATGAACACACATAGATGCAGGAAATGCAATCATATAAGCTATTGGACCAATCCTCTCTAGGAATTGAAACGACCCACAATAGCGAGCTGCCAACTTTGAACAATTTCTCAACTTCAGGGGACTTCTGTTGGCTTTCACTTTCAATAATACATGGTCCCCAACTTTAAATTCCCTCTGAGTTCTGCCCTTTTCAACATAGATTTTCCACCTGTCTTGGGAAGCCTTTAAATTTTGTTTTATTTTCAACATTTTCTCCTCCATTTCCTTGAGCAAATCTGGCCCAACCACTGCTCTATATGCTAGGTTATCCTAGCTTACCGATGTGTTTCACTTTCAGCCATAAAGTGCCTCAAATGGGGTCATCTTTAGAGATGTTTGGTACCCATTGTTATAAGCAAATTCTACCAAGTGTAGGTAGTCTTCCCATTTTGATGGTTTATCCATCACATACATCCTCAACATATCCTCAATCACTTAATTCACGCTCTCTGTTTGTCCATCTGATTATGGATGATAAGTTGTGCTAAAATTCAAATTTGTTCCAAATCCATTAAATAATCCCTTCCAAAAATTTGAGGTAAATTTTGGATCTCTGTCAGACACAATTGTCTTGGGTATGCCATGTAATCGATCTATTTCTCTCATATAAATATCATCAACGTTGGCTGCCTTGTGAGTGATCTTAATTGGAATAAAATGGGTAGCTTTAGTAATCTTATCCACCACTACCATGATAGAATCATGTTACTTGTTTGTTCTGGTTAGTTCGGTGATGAAATCCATTGTTACAAATTCCCATTTCCACTCAGGAATGGGTAATGGCTGTAGCAAACCAACTGGGTGTCTATGTTCAACCTTTACCTTTTGACATTCCAAACATTTGGCAATAAAATCAACAACTTCTTTCTTCATTCATGGCCAATAATATTGGCTCTTGATAGCTGCAATAATTTTCTGATAACCTGGGTGCCCATCATAAGGTACATTATGCATTTCTCTCAATATCAGTTTTTTCAATTCCTGGGAATTTGGTACATAAATTCTACCCCTGTAAATGAGAATTTCATCATTATCTTGTTTGTATTCTTCAATTTTCTGTAGAAAATTACCTTGCTGTAATTTTGCATCTAATTCCTTGTATTGCAAATCTGATTTGGCAACCTCTATAATTTGTCCTTCAAATTTGATTGGTACATGCTAACGGCTGTAGCATGCAATTCATGCACTCTTCTGCTGAGTGCATCAACCACTTTGTTCTCTTTCCCCTTGATATTCTTTATATTAAAGTCATATTCACTTATAAATTCTAACCATCTTCTTTGCCTAACATTTAGAGTTGGTTGATCAAATAAATATTTCAGACCATTATGGTCTGTTCTTAGCTCAAACCTTTTCCCCATGAGGTAGTGCCTCCATTTCCTCAAGGCATGCACTATGGTTGCCAAATCTAAATCATGAGTGGAATAGTGTCTTTCATGCTCCTTCAACTTCCTTGATTCATAACATATAACAAACCCATTTTGACTGAGGACTCCACCAAGTCCTTCTTTACGTGCATCTGTGCATACATTGAAGTCTTCATTTGGGTCTGCAATCCTTAGTATTGGAGAACTTGTTAGTAATTATTTCAAGTGTTGGAAACTCTTTTCACAATCCAATGTGCATTGAAACTTCACACCCTTCTTTTGTAAGGAAGTGATTGGGTGTGTAATCTCTGAGAATCCTTCAATAAATCTCCTATAGTAGCCTGCAAGGCCCGTGAATGATTTGACCTATGTCACATTTTTTGGCGCTAACCATTCTCTAATGGATTCTATCTTCTTAGGATCCACTGCTATCCCATCCTCTGAAATGATATGTCCCAAATAATGAATTTGCTTCTAATAAAATGAGAACTTGCTCAATTTGGCATAGAACTGATGCTCCCTTAATAATTGCAACACCATCCTCAAATGATGCTCATGCTCTTCTTCTGACTTGGAATATATAAGAATGTCATCCAAAAAGACAATGACAAACTTATCTAAATATTCTCAGAAAACACCATTCATTAAGCACATGAAAACAACTGGTGCATTTGACAACCCAAATGGCACCAGTGTGAACTCATAATGACCATACCTTGTCCTGAAGGCGGTCTTGCTGATATCTTCCTCTTTAATCTTACGTGATGGTATCCTGACCTGAGATCTATCTTGGAAAATATCTTTGCATCCTTCAATTGATAAAAAATATCATCAATCCTTGGCAGGGGATACTTGTTCTTAACAGTCACTTTATTCAACTGTCTGAAATCAATGCACAATATTAATGTCCCATCTTTCTTCTTCACGAACAAGACTGGGGCACCCCAAGGTGATACACTTGGGCGTATATACCCCTTCTTTAGAAGTTATTCAAGCTGCATTTGCAACTCCTTCATCTATGATGTACTCATTTTGTAAGGAGTCTTTGACACTGGAGCTGCTCCAGGAATTAAATTTATAGAGAAATCAATATCTCTCTTTGGGGGTAGTCCTGGTACCTCCTTGAACACATCTTCAAAATATTCCAGAACTACATGATCTTCCAAATTTGGCACATTATCTTTAGGTGTCTCTTCCATATGAGATACAAATATTTGACACCCTTTTCTGTAACATTTCTTCAGCTGCAATGCTGGAATTTATTTGATGGTTACTGCCCTGGGAATTCCCTGCACTTTCCTTACATTCCCTTCCTCATCCAAGCAAGTGAATTTCTTGTTATGACAATCTAGGATAACATGATGCTGATCCAACCAATCCGTCCCAATTAGACATTGATAAGAACCTAAAGGCAAGATGTTCAAATCTTCCCCGGTGTTCAGTCCATTCATGTCCATAAGACATGACTTAACCATCTCATTAAATTTTCTTTTGGCTCCGGTAGCCAGCTACACCAACTAGGATTTTCCATGCTTGATTCTTGGAAAATGCAAACTTTCCACCATCTTAGGATCTATATAACTATGACTAGCTCCCAAATCAATTAAAATAACAATGGTTTGGTTGTTGATCATACCTTCCACTTCAATCATATGTGACTGATATAATCTGCTTGCTTGTTGTCCAGGGCTACATAGGTCCTTGGTACATTTCTTCCCATGTCCTCCACTATTTTAGCTTGCTGTACATTATGAACAATCCTCACTTTTTCACCTCTGCGAGGACAATGTCTGAACATATGATCTCCTTTACAACCCCAACATTGAATAGGTGCCTACCTTGGCCTTTGAGCCCCTGTCTCAATCATTCTGGGTTCTTTAGAAGTTGGTTGTCCTTGAGGATTAATCCTGAAGAATGGTGGCTTAGCTCCCTTCTTCCTCTGATCCATCATGAATTTCTTTTTGTCTTCCCAAGATTTTTGGAAAGTTGGCCTTGCTTTTTGCTGATCATATAGGCATTTATCTCACCTTATGGCCTCCTCCAATGTCTTGGGATCATCATACCATATTTTGTCACTGATAAATGATGGAAATCCACTCAAATACCTCTAAATCTTAACTATCTCATCCTTGATGAAAGAAAAATACTTCAACAACTCTAAAAACTTTCTCTCATATTCATCTATGGTCATACTCCCAAACTTGAGTTCAAATAACTCTTTCATTTTCTTGTCATAGTATCTCTTAGTCAAGTATTTATTCTCAAAATACTTCTTGACTTCCCTCCAAGTAACACTTTTATCTTTGATGTGTTGCACCTGCACAAGATGATCCCACCACATGGATGCCTTTCCATTGAGTTGATAAATGACAATTCTACCTTCTACATGAGAATAATAATTATGCAATTGAAAATACTTTCTCATTCCCAACAACCATGTCTCCGCATCTTCATCCTTTTTGTGCTCACCATCAAATGTAGGAGTTTTGATTTTGTTCATTTCTCCTCGTAGCTCATCCACCCCAGACCTCTTATGCTTCCTGACAGATTATGGACTTGAGTTGTTGTGTGCCCTATTATTGGAATGGCTCAGGGAGTGATGGCGATGTCTGCTAACACTTCTTGTTCTTCTTTTCTCATCAGGAGACTTGTGACTTCCTGATTTGCTTGAGCCACTCTCCTTATCCAACCTCTTTTCTATTTTGTTCAAGCTCTACATTAACTTCATGTTGAAGTCATCCTGCTACTCCTTGGCTCTCATAATCCTTTCATTATAATCTTTATGGATTTGGACATCCTTCTGCAAATTTTTAATGGTCTCTACCATATTCATGTTTTCATTCCTTCCTTCTCCATGTCCATTGGAGTTTTTTCCTTCAATGCCCAAATGGACATCCATCCCTCTGATCTTATCTTTCTGGATGTAAGTTCCCTATGCCTCTTCCATTTCTCTGTAATCTGTGTTGATCTTGAACTGATCTAGTTATTGTTTACTCTGCAAAATGTGCAGCCAACAAAACTTTGTCAGGCTAACTGTTTCAACAATCTCATGAAAAATATGAACCATTCTGGTTCAATAATATATCAGAATTATTTCTTATGATTTCCTGAAGCATTGAATGCCCAGATCAATTTTTTGGGTGAATAATTATACTCTACTATCTGAGACCTTTCCAATGCTTTCTCCCATGCTCAATTGTGAGTCTTGAGCAGAAAGTTATGGTTATTTGAAATTTGCCCATTAATTTTTCTATTCACACTTCAACTTGGCGCAACTCTGCGTTGTAATTATGCATTTTTGCACCTACTCCATTGGATTTTTCATAGGATCTCAATTGGGTTTCTTCATATACATATTCTAGACACTCTGTCCAAGTTTCACCTTTTTTTGGGTTCCGAGATGCTAGTTACAACCTGCTGAAGTTCTAGGCCAATTCGTGTTTTTGGTCCGGAATGCTACAGGTACCTTATTTGCCATATTAAACATTTATAACATGCCCAAAAATTTAATTCAGCTCCGATAATGTCTTATAGGTTCAATATATTTCCATTGACTACTCATGTGCCTCAATTTGATTTTGGAGTAGAAAGTTATGGCTCTTTGAAGTTAGTTGGGTCTTAAAATTTACCCTCTACTGTTTGTGCTGTAACTTTCTCATAGAAGCTCCATTTGACGAACGGTTTACACCATTAGAAAGATCTCTCCGAGCTATTTTATTTGAGCTGGAGAGACCTAAAAAACGCTATTAAGGGCCTAAAAAAAAGGCTACAAAAAGATGACGTTCAAATGGTATAAAATGTCATGGAAAATCACGGGTTTTTCGTTGTTGTTCACCCTCCAAACAACTTCGCGTGCACAATTTTCAACCTTTACACCCATATATAGCATGCGCAACACCACCACAAGGCAAATCATGCTCTGTGCACCTATAACCACTTTGCATAACTTCTCTGTCGCTTCAATAACTGGTGCACACTACTTTTGTGTCGCACGCCAATATCCACCGCGCACAGTTTTGGTTCTTGTACTATTATCTGTTGCGCGCAATTTTTGTATCGCACGCTGGTATTCTATGCGCATTTCACTCTACGCGTTGCACCATGCCAAAGTTTAGTGTGCCCCCGCCGTGCACCAATAATCTGTGCGCACCATTAACTAAATGTTCACGTGACAAAATATACGCACATTGTGCGCACACCAACCAAACTCCTCTGCGCTTTGCCAATACTACGCACAACACGCACACCATTATTATGGGTGTGCACACCACACAGACCTTATTATGTGTATGCACACCGCACAATGCTAAATTTAGCGTGCACAACCACACAACATCATTTTTCCGCACGACGCCAAATTTTAGCGCGCGTGCCCGCATGCCAATATTTTTCCGCGCGGCGCCAAAATTTAGTGCATGCACCCGCACACCAACATTTTTTCGCACGGCACCAACATTTAGTGTGCGCACCAGCACGAAAATATTTTTCTGCATAGTGCCCAATTTTTACATATCACAAGATTTTTACTACACATCATGCATTTTTAGTGCGCCCACCCGCACACATTCATTTTTATGCGCATCAATTCCTCGTGAATTCCGCTGCAGAAATTGGGGCTTTTGATTAAATTTTTCCCAATTTCTTCCATAGACATTCCACAACTATGAAATTTATTCAATTTCACTCCGATAACACCAGTTCAACTTCTACAACAACAAATTGCCGCAATTTGACATTTCTAGAACGATTTTTTCACAAACTCAAGTCACAAATTGAGAATTTTAATTACTAATCTCGTTCCAACTATCATGGCTTCACTGTAACTTCAAATTCGACCAATTCCAGGTCTGAATTTTCTAGAACAGATATTAAATCAAGAATATCTCACCAGATGGCCAAATTTCTCAATTTTCCCATGAATTTAACGACAGAAATTGGGGCTTTTTCCCAATTCCGCACAATTGTTGTTACTTTTTTTTTTCCATTGATGCTCTACAACTTGAAATTTGGCCACTTCAAAATAATTCCTCTATGAAATTTTTCTTCAACTCAAACTTGCTCGACCCATCGAAGCTTAGTGTTGAAAGATGAAGCTCTAATACCATATTTTAACATCCCCAGCCACCCATGTCGGGCCATGCTACTCTAGAAAACGCTTTTGTTCTCTGCTCAACATACTGTAACATACCCAACATCCAACTGAGCTATGCCACATAAATTTTTCAAACTGCATGCAATTATAACATATACAGAAAGAACTCTTTCAGAAATTTATATATAAAACGTAAGTAGACAAATACTTTCTGTAAATGCATGGATTCATATTGAAATAACAGTAAACATATACATCCAGCATATACAGATAATACCCATAAATGTAAAGACAATTCTAACCACACATGGGATAAACCCATGAAAATTAAACACGTAAATAGTAATGCAACATGTAAATTTATCACACAATTGACAATTATCTTGGTAGGAATTTCACCAACTATGTGCAGACCTTCCATGAATCTCCCAGCCTTAGACCACACTGCTCATCACTCTCAGTAGTGGGTCACCCTCGATCTGGGACTAAACTCCACCCGGGTAAAGGGATTCCTAACCAGGCTAATGGTTCATAGACAACAAGAAAGACTCTGTCATAAGTTCAAACTCAAACTAACATCCTACAGTCCCTCATTCCCCACATGCATGTCCCACCCCAGGAAGTGTGCCCCTTCTCTGCTCAACAGTCTTTCGGCTGCCCCACTTCCTTTTCGGGCTTCAAGAACAGGTCGGACAGGAAGTCTCAGAGCCCTGTAGCTGTAGTTTAACACCTTCAGGAAATCAATTCCTTAACCATTCTCTCACCCAAAGAGAAATTTCTCATGGAATTGACAACCCGCCTCTTCAATATCCCACAGGCCTAGCAACCCACTTATTCAGTCCAAATCCCAATCTAACCAATTACACAAACATGTATGGTTATGGATACAAGTTCAAGTACAATGATAGGAAGGTACAAAGAATAAATGATTGAGTGAGTGAATGCTCATGGAATGGTTGCATGGATGATGAATGATGGAAGGAATAACCCACTTATCCCCATATTTAGAACTTAGGATAAAATAATTATCCATACTTTATACTTTAAGAAATATTAATATAATATTCCTTTTTGGCTTACGCTCCCTAGCTTAGCCCCTTTTCCTTAACTTTTAGCCCCCCTTTCTCTAACTAGTGGAGTTTAGTCCCCCATACTCTTTTCTCATGGTCGGTCTGCGCGGAACAATGCATTTTATATTAATTATGAGATATATACAAAAATAGGTTCACTGGCCTTTAACATCTAGGCTCTCCAGCCTAATCAAAACATAAGCATCCTATCTTATAATAACTGGCTCACCAACCTAGAAAACACATAATATACATAAAGGCTCCCTGGCCTCAAAATCATGCACACTTAAGTTATTGCGCGTGGTATCCTGGAATGTGCACACTTCATCATTTCACTGCGTAGTACATGCGCCCACTATATCATGGTTGGTGCATACAAAATGATATCAAATAGCTCACCAGCTTAAGTACATTTGCATTTACATTTACAATTGGGTTCGGCCTAGGGGTATTACAAAAATGGGTCACAAATATACTAGGTTATAACTTTGCAATTGTCTATAAAAGGGAAAAACAATGTGGTCATGGATGCACTTTCAAGGAAATAAGAGGATAGCCTTACTTTACACTATTTCCATTCTACAAGCTAATTAGGTGAAAGAAAAAAGGATGAAATGGTAGTAGGACCATAATACATGCTATCTCATTCAACAACTATGACATTAACCTAGTGCATTAGATAAATTTGTATGGAAGAATAATTCACTCTAGAATAAGGATCACCTATATTTATCCCAACATAAACAAAAGGTCCTTTTAGAATTGCACACTTCTTCTATAGGGGGGCAGTCAGGATTTCTGAAAACTTATCACATGATCAAGAAGTATTTTTTTTGGGAAGGTCTTAAAATCTATGGTAAAATGTTTTTGTTTGAGTGTTTGGTTTTCAAACATCACAAAGGAGAGACAACCAAAAACCAGGTCTTATAGAACTATTAGCCATACCAAATCAACATTGGGAAGATCACCCAGTGGATTTTATCACAAGTATACCAAAGTTTGAAGGGAATAATCTCATCATGGTGGTGGTGGATTAACTCACAAGGTATGCCCATTTTTCCCACTTTCTCATCCTTTTAAAGCCAGTAGAATAACCACAACATTAAAGGAATCAATTTAGAAGCTACATGGAAACCCCAAGATTATGTAAGTCAAAGAGATCCTATTTTCACTAGTAATTTTTAGATTGAGTTATTTTCTTGTTTAGGTACTCAATTGGATCACAACTCCAATTACCATCCCTAATCTAATAGGAAACTGAAATGTGAATAAATATCTAGAAGTTATTTCCATTGCTTTGCATATGATAAATAGTCTCATGGGTCATATAGTTACCTTTGGTGGAATGGTGGGACAACAATTCCTTCTATACTTCATCCAAAATGTCCTCATTTATATCACTCTATGGGTATCATATTTCACCCATAACTTCACTCTTGATAGGGGCACCTAAGGTTCAAGTAGTGGAAGATCACATCAAGCACCCACAAAATGTTCTCTAATTATCGAAGTAAAACTTGGCTATAGCACAAAATAAGATGAAACAAAAAGCATATCAACATCATAGTGAAAGGAACTTTGGAGTTGGGGATTAGGTATTTTTGAGACTACAACCATGAAAACATATGTTCCTCAAGCAACAAAAGAAGGGAAATAAATTAACACCCAAGTACTGTGGTCCCTATAAGGTGTGGCAAATGATTGGCAATATGGATTATAGATTGGAGTTTTATTGTCTTCACATGTACATGTAGTTTTCCATGTTTCTTTTTTAAAGAAGATAATTTGTGATGGGATCCAAGTTTAGACTATTTTGTTAAATCTAGATGAGAAGGGGAAATTCATGCTAGAACCTGAAACAATCAGTGAAACACAAATCAAGGAATCAATGAACCAAGAAATTATTGAGTACCACATTAAGTATAAAAACTTGCAAATAGAACATGTGTCTTGAGAAGATGTTCTCTTCATACAAAATCATCCACATTTAATTACAATTGAGGGAAACACTACTTTTAATGGGAGGGGCATCTTAAGCCCCTGGCCATAACCCTTATTCATTATATTTCAATTACTTTGTTACATCATCTTATTATTTCATTCTAGCCTTCTTTTACTCCTATATATTCATCAAGGAGACTCATTGGAATAATCATCTCATCTTGTGCATTTTATATATTGTAATAGAAGGTTACTCTTGTTATAACCCTATAATTTATAGGATCAACTGTTGATTGTATTTTTGTTCCCTTCAGTGTTTTTGAATTGCAGAGATTACTGCATTGAGAAAAAGAAAAAGAAAGAAAAGAAAAAGAAAAGAAAAAGAAAAAGAAAACGAGAAAAGAATAAAAGAGGGCATAAAAGAAATTAAATGAAGCCCCATGCAATAACAAAGGCTTGGTCCATACAGTTTAAGCATGGCCAAGTAATTTTAAATTGATGTTGATAGTCTTAGTGAATAAGCTCGACTAAACTGTCTAATCTTAGTCAAGATGATAAGTTAGTTAGTGAATAAATTTGACCAAACAACCTAATCTTGGTCAAATAGCCCCTAGGTAGAGTATTTTCTTAGTCCAATAGTCTAAGTTGGGCTAAAGGTGCAAATGATGTAGGGTAGGACATAGGTTAAAAAGTTTCTTTTCAATAAATATGTATGATGATTGATGAAAAATGAAAGATTTTGGATGATTAAGTGTTTTTCTAATCCCATGGTGATAAATAGCAGAAGAAACAGTGCGTAAAACCCATAAAAAGCCATTAAGCCTAAGTCCCGTGCCATATGTTGAATCGTGCCCTGGAAAATCAAAGATAGGGACTAGATCTACGACTAAGCGGTGAGCGCCCAGATCTACGACTGAGCGGTGAGCGCCCAGAGCTACGACTCTAAAAAGATTTCGGAACCCCCCGATCGTTCGACGAGCGGGTGAGCTTCGTGAGCTACGAATTTAAAGATTTCTAACCCCGACTGCCGGGATTCCTTTAATCTGCAATCAAAAGATGTTTAGAGCTATGCTCCATATCTATGTCCATGCACAATTCATTGTGCAATTCCATCTGTCCATAAAAAGATTCCGGACCCCCAACCATCTCTACTTTTTAATCCTATATCCACATGATGTTAAACAATGAGCCTGTGATCAATGGCTAACTGCCGCTACTTCGTGACAACAAATAACAAGGAAACCCCAACTCGACTATTCTCGGGCTTTAACCGAAAGGGGGGGGTCCGGAATGAAACAAATCCAGGCGGGCCCCATCGCAATGTGGCATCACCTCGTTGCATCCCAACTCCCCCTCTCCGAACTTCTACCACCTATCAACATTACGGTTCACCACTACCCTCTGCAAGTTCCACATTATGATCCTATCAACATATCCCATCCATTTAACCGTTACAGGTCATATCTTTCCCGTTCGTCTTCCAATCACCAGTGCACATGTCGACCAGAGGTACACTTCATATGTCTTTCATCTTTCACTCTCATGCTCTAAATGACCCATTGGCCATTTATGACTGGCCACATACCCGTTGTCTATCTGAATTGTCCTTGTTCGCCCAAACGGATACCCATCCACTTAAATTCAACCCCATTTCGACCATCTCCCATTCCATTCACATTCCCTGCGTATAAAGAGAGTCATTTTCCTCCGCCTCTACAACGACTCATCCAGCCACAACCATTACCACTAACATTTTGTTTGAATTGCAGGTACTCTTCACAACAATGGCGCCAAAATCCAAGAAAGAAGAAGCCGGGGAAAATCCTTTCCTCCCACCTCCTGTCGACCTCAACAAGATCACATTGGTTGAAAAAGATCATCTGATATCGGATACAAGATGAAAAGTTGACTTCGTGGAGTTACAATCGTGGCACAAAGACACTTTCTTAGATCAGAGTGACGAAATCGGGCTTTGGGAGTCCAATCTTCCTTTATATCTTTTTCCCCAGGTCCATCAGTTCCTTGAATTTTCCCTCAAATGCTAGGCTCATTACCTTCCCGACCAGAGAGCCATAATCTCGTGATCAGGAGAAACTCGGTTCTTCATCACGCCCGAGGCCATTGATCAGATGATGCAGATACCTAGAAATGAATCTGCATCCCCTTTCAATCTCGAAATCATAATAGAGTTATACCAGAAATTATCTTTTCCTCAAAGAGCCCAGATATTTGAATTTTTTCTCCCACAGGATGCTCAGTTCCCCAAATCAAATCCCCCCTATCCTTCCTCCCTGTTCTCAGAAAAGGGAAACCAATTCATTTCATCACTCTGTTGTCTACTTGGTTATTTTTCAAACGCATGGGTGGATGAGCCTATATTGGGTTTTCTGTCCATTTTCTCTACGGAGGAAAAATCCACCACTCAGTTCGACTACAACACTTTCCTGGCAGAGAACATTCATGAGTTGTTTTCATAGTTCACCACAGAGGGCATGTTCCAGTACTCATCCATCCTGGCTTACATGTTGATCTTTTTTCAGGCGGATAGGTTCTCTTTCTTGATACAGAAGATGGACAAGGAAGGAAAACCTCAAGCAGTCACATTATGGACATTGTTGCTAAGGAGAAACTCCACTGAGTTCACTTTTAAACAATTCATTGAATTGTTTTATCATCCAGTTGTAGGCATGCTTAGTGGGAGACCTGAGCCAAGAATAAATGACGAAATTCAAAGAGTTCTTCACCTTTCATATCTAGCAAAGACTGGAGATTGGTTTCTATACCAGAATCACATGGAAATCAGAGTGTATGGGTGCGAACTAGCCCCATACAAGTTGCCTAAGTATGTGCCTGTTCGAATATTCGCACTGGAATATATTCGTCAGATGATATCCATTTTGTGTCTCTAAAGAAAAAACATCAGATGAGGATCAAAGGACAAATAGGCCCATTTATCTGCAACAATCGAGCTGTCGGGGAAGAAGCAGAAAAATTATTGAAGGAGGTAAAATTCAGCACTAGTTTTATTTGGAGATATGACCCCAATGGGATCATTGCAGAGATGAGGTACAAGAACAAAAGTTCACCCTATGCCCACACCCTCAAGCCAGAAATCGAAAAATATGTGAACCAGACAGAATGGGAAGCAAATACTCTGGTAGATACCGAGCTACCCAAATCTCTTTCAGTATCTATCTCACCGACTGCTTCTCCTTAGATACCCAAGGAAAAAAGGTCAAGAAAGGATGATTCATCTCTAATCATTGAGGTATCAGCAGAAGAATTCCGAGTATACAACAAGAAACCAAAAACCACTCCCGCTACTCACATGTCTGGTGAGGGAGAGCCCTACTCTGCCACAGTGATTGAGAGAAGACAACAGGTGGTGTCAACTTATTCCTCGAAGAAACAAACATAAATAGTTGTGACCACCCAAACTCCACAAGGATCTACAACTATAAGCAACTTTGAGAAATATGATATGATTAAAAAGAAGAACCAGATGCTGACTAATAGCACTTACTCCCAGTTCTGGAAGCAAACTTCCACAACATAACATATACTATTGTCAGCCTTTGATACAGATAAAGGAAGAATGCATCTGGCATTCCTGCAAGCATAGGTGCGTCACCCCAAAGAGATCATTGACTACAAGAGGTCAACTATTGTTTTTGACACTAAACAAGTCCATCCAGCTGACTAGATGGATTTGCACAGACAGACTGGAAAAATGGTTTTCTCCACATTAGCACATGCTTCCTCTACCGCAACTAAGTTATAGGTATCTTTAAGCAATGTTCAGACCCAATTGAAGTTGGAGAAAATATCCTCTTTTGCAAAGGATAATAAAATAAAATCCTTAGAGGAAATGGTGCTTAAGATTGGATATGATCCCTCGAATGTTAAAGAAGCAGAGGAAATGTTGAAGAAAAAGAATGATGACATTGCATCTTTGAGAAAACAATTGAAATTACCACCAATAGAGGATTCACAAGCTAAAGAGGTAGATAAAGCAAAAAACGAGAAAGAAGAATTGTTGAAGCTTATCATGCAGTAGAACACACAACTCAGAGAAATGGAGATAGAGTTGGAAAGATTATTGAAAGAAAAGGAACAAATGACACCAATGGAAGTCATCCCATTGAGTGCATTTCCCATTGCAGAAGTGAGTACAACAACAGTTTCAACAACCACTACAACAGAAATTCCATCAACAACCCCATTGACAACACTGGAAAAAACTGTGGAGCTCGCAAAGTCCATGGAAGAAATGAATTTGCAAGAGACAGAGATTAATAGGTTGAAAATCTCCAGGAACTCAAATCCTCTTTCCAAACAAGTTATAATGTTGAGATACAAGCAGTAGATAAGCTTAAGCAGGAAATACAACAACTCCATAAACAAACAGTGGCAGGCAAGACACTAGTAGAGGCTAAGGAAAACATATGGATAGATATTGAAAAATCCATAAATGAAATTTGGCCCATGGTGCAAATCATGTTTGAGCAACATGATCTGGTGTTAAAGAGTAGGCAAGCCATATACAGTATAAGAACAGAGCTAGGTGAGATGCCCTCAGCGGCCAACTTGATCATCCAGTTTCTGAACTCCAAAACCAAAGAAGAGCTGGAGGAATTAAAAGTCGAAGACAGAACAAAGACTATCCTCGAGGTAAAAAGAGTATTGACTAAAATGGGATTGATGTTATAGTTGGAGGAAAAGGCTCAGAACATGCACATTGGAGTTCAAAGATTTTTTAGCAAGATTGAAGCCTTACAGAAAAAGGGTCTTCTTGATCTACATATCCTAAATGATAAACTAATGACTATGTCCGATTACAAGCAAAGGATCACAACCGTGGCCAAATATAGTTCCGAGTTTTCAGGGATACAGGGTAGCATCACGGGCAAATCATTCTTGGAGACTCTGCAACATGACCTCAACATTCAGCACGAGATCAAGTATGTCTTCATCATCAAGCCGACTTTTGTTAAATACACCGAGATGGACGAATTTTACCACCGGTTATTGAAAATTACCATCCCAAGAACACAGAGATGGGATGAGCTATGCAATTTGATTGAGTAAAGGCAAAGCATCATCCATCTCAGCATCCATCTTAGTGTACAACACGGTTGAGGTCATCCGAATGACTCAACAACGGTCTTCCCCGAAATCAACATGAGATATTCAACACATCATCATCAGTTACTACTTTTCTGCATCTTGTTAGATTAGTTAGTTAGACTTAGACTCTTTCACGTCCTGATCATTAATGACAGGGTCGTTGTAACTTTTATTATAAATATTTCTCACTTAGAAGTAGGAAGGGTTGTTGATCTTTAAGCACAACAAACTCTAGTTGCTGTAATTTTGTATCAAGAAGTTATTCCAGTAATACAAAGAGAAGTTTCACAGGATTCCTGCGTGTCAAATTGTTGGTGAAGTTCCCTCTATCTGCGTACGAGTTTTTTCTTTCTCAGTTATCATATTGTCTTTCAAAATCTAATCTTTAAAAGAAGTTAAAGTTGCAGAATTTACCATTGTGTACTCTGTTCTTAATCTTTTATAGATTTAAAAGTTTTTCCTCTGATGTTATAACAAAGAAATTCTTAAATGCTTTTTTGTTCTAACTGATATCTCACCTTTTCAGCAATACACCATCTTTATTTCTAAAGAATCCAGCATTAGCACTATCTCACCCTGTGAAACGAATCTTGTAAAGTTGTCTTTAACTTCTATCTATTAAAAACAGACCCCATAGCCCAATGGAAGCATAATTGATATTCAACCACTTCATTCAAAAACAAATACAAACAACTCGATTATATTTTTTCTAACTATCCTAAAATCTTTGAAAACTCAAACAGATGTAGAACTCACAGAGAGATCCCTCTCTGAAACTGGTAGGGCTAGCTTCTATTTTCGAAGTGGTTGGTTAAGGTTACCTCTGATAAGTTTCTTCTTAACTCGTAAACAACCTCTGGGAATTTACAGAGTGATAACATAAATGGCGACCATACTGGGGAAGAACTGAAACAAACTTTCCAGCCTTTGTTTTCTTTCCCCTTGAACAAAGACAACTTTATTTCTAGAAAAAACACAAACCCTAATATTTACCTAGAAATAATGTTCAGAGGTTGTTAAAGTTTGTGCATAAATAACCAAAGTCTCCAAAGGTAGGATAAAAACAACAGTTTTGGCTCCCAAAAGAATTTCTACCAGATCTCATCCTGACCCATAACCTGCAAAAGTAATAGATAATCCTGAAAGACTACTCGGGAAGAAAGGTACTGCAAAAATTTCGAGGAGTAACAACCCACTTCTGAGGTCTTTTTCCACACCAGAAAAGTTAGTTGTTCTTCCAGACCTTGAGTCTTAGATACCCTTTTGAACAAGCCTTTTCAGGACAAAATCTGACAGTTTTGTCAGTGAAACGTTCTTAGACCAAACCGTTTTTCAGCCCAGGACCCCTAAGATACTTTCTCCTAGAGATAAAGTTGAGCAATGTTCTCACTCCAAGACTGATAAGCTCGAAGACCTAGTCGCAAATCTTGGTCAAGCCTTACACAAGCTCCATCTTCAGAAGTTTTCTGAACTTCCTTTTTTAACCATCACTGCAGTTTCTACTAAAGATTACACCAGGTTACTCCATTCCTCCAAGCCCTTCGTCCTCTATATCTTCAGGCATTTCCTCTCCTGTCACACAGGTTGTTGTTCAGCCTCCTCCACCAATCATGGTGGGAAGATATGATTCATTGGTATTGGTTTCTCCTTTACATGACATGCCCCAATATTATCAAACTATACTTCCACAGTTCGATGGTTCTGTACCTTTAAACGCACAACAACATGTTGACAAAATGAGCGATTAATTTGACCTGCAGGAAGTGGACAAAGCCAATGTGCAGATGAGGTTATTTGCACAAAGTCTGACCAGAGAAGTTAAAAAGGGGTTCAAAACCCTGTATGGTGCTACCATTACTGATATTGCTAGTTTTCATAGGATTTTCCTTGACAGGTGGGAGGTAAAGAAAAACCCTCTCCAGATTCTGTCAGAATATGAGAACATCAGAAGGAACCAAGGAGAGACAGTGCCGGATTCCTGCACTCATTTCAACAATCTATACAATTCCATCTTGACTGAAATCAAACCACCCCAAGGTTTGGAATTAATAAAGTTCCCTGATGGTTTTGATGCTGACATGTCATATCAATTAAGGGAGAGAAATGCAACAACTTTGGAAGACATGCAAAGAAGTGTCGTCAGTGTAGAAGCCAACCTTTTGGCTAGAAGGGCCAGGCAGAGAATGGAAAAGAGGGTCACCATCAAGGAAGAACCTTCTACTTCCTCATCTGATGCCAAATTAGATTCTCTAGCCAAAGATATGGAGAAAATGATGGAGAGACTCACCATAACTGATAGGAACCCACATAGGGAGAACCAAGCTACCCCTCAAATCTGAAACTCGAACTTTAGAAGAAATCCACCCCAGATTAGACAAAGAGATCCTAGGGATCAATGGGAACAACGGGGACCTGATCAACAGATTAGACCACCTCTCCAGGAAAACTATGTTGATGATGGGGAGGAAGGAGTTTGATGACGCTCATATAAATCTAATGGGTGATCACGATCACGATCATGAATCTATTTTTCTCACCCATGAAGAACACAAAATCTTTTTCCTGTCACAAACAGAGGTAAACGAGGAAGACGAGAAAACATAACAACAAGCCTTTGAGAATGCTATAATGGAGGTTCACAGGCAGTATAACCTGAGAAGCAAGAAGGCTAATGAGAACTCTCCAAAGAAAGCTGCTGAAACCAAGAAAACCTCAGAAAACCTTCCCAAGAAAACCCTTGAGTGAAATGACGTTGAATATCTTGCGCAAAAAACTCCAGAAATCCTTAAGAGAACAAGTCGAACAGAAGTCTCATCAACCATTCAAACAAGTGCACCTGTCCATAGAGTTTTTATCGATAAATCAAAAGTACAGAGTTTAAACAAAACCATCGTTCCTTTCAACCTCGAAGGGGAACTAGCAAAATTGAAGATTCCTATTCCCTTATCCGAGCTAATGAATAAGAATTCTTATAGGTCTCAGGTGATGAAGGCTTTAAGCATCGAACCTGATATAGGTACTGTTAGCGATATTTCTTGTCTCGGGATTAGGCGTACCCAGGTCTGCATTTTGCACCGGAAGCACCTGAGCATATCGCGAGATAATCCCATCTTGTAGCAGCAAGTCAAGCAAGCGAGCGGGCAAAAACCGCGATCCGCGATT
>SNQJ01S0012895.1:42376-63396 GCA_010110895.2 Picea sitchensis | reverse complement strand
GGGGGGGTCCGGAATGAAACAAATCCAGGCGGGCCCCATCACAACGTGGCGTCACCTTGTTGCATCCCAACTCCCCCTCTCCGAACTTCTACCGTCTATCAGTGTTACGATTCACCACTACCCTTTGAAATTTCCACGTCATGACCCCATCAACATGTCCCATCCATTTAACCATTACAGGTCATATCTTTCCCGTTCGCCTTCCACTCACCAGTGCACATGTCGACCAGAGGTACACTTCAGACGTCTTTCATCCTGCACTCTCACGCTCTAAACGACCCGTTGGCCATTTATGACTGGCCACATACCCGTTGTCCATCTGACCTGTCCTTGTTTTCCCAAACGGATACCCGTCCACTCAAATTCAACCCCGTTTCAACCATCTCCCATTCCATTCACATTTTCTGCGTATAAAGAGAGTCATTTTCCTCCACCTCTACAACGCCTCATCCAGACACAACCATTACCACTAACATTTTGTTTGAATTGTAGGTACTCTTCACAACAATGGTGCCAAAATCCAAGAAATCAAAAGTCGAGGAAAATCCTTTCCTCCCACCTCCTGTCGACCTCGACAAGATCCCATTGGCCGACAAAGATCATCTGATATCGGATACAAGATTGGAAGTTGACTTCGCGGAGTTGCAGTCATGGATCAAAGACACTTTCTTAGATTAGAGCAACGAAATTAGGCTCTGGGAGTCCAATCTTCCTTTATATCTTTTTCCCCAGGTCCATCAGTTCCTTGAATTTTCCGTCAAATGCCAAGCTCATTACCTTCCCGACCAGAGAGCCATAGTCTTGTCATCAGGAGAAACTCTGTTCTTCATCACGTCTGAGGCCATTGATCAGATGATGCAGAAACCCAGAAATCAATCTGCATCCCCTTTCAATCTTGAAATCATAACAGAGTTATACCAGAAATTATATTTTCCTCAAAGAGCCCAAATATTTGAATTTTTTCTCCCATAGGATGCTCAGTTCCCCAAATCAAATCCCCCCTATCCTTCCTCCCTGTTCTCAGAAAAGGGAAACCAAGTCATTTCATCACTCTGTTGTCTTCTTGGTTATTTTTCAGACGCATGGGTGGATGAGCCTATATTGGTTTTTCTGTCCATTTTCTCTACCAAGGAAAAATCCACCACTCAGTTCGAGTACAACACTTTCCTGGCGGAGAACATTCACGAGCAGTTTTCACAGTTTTCCACAGAGGGCATGTTCCAGTACTCATCCATCCTGGCTTACATGTTCGTCTTTTTTCAGGCGGATAGGTTTTCTTTCTCGATGCAGAAGATGGATAAGGAAGGAAAACCTCAAGTAGTCACATTATGGACATCGCTCCTCAGGGGAAACTCCACTGAGTTCACTTTTAAAAAATTCGTTGAATTGTTTTATCATCCAATTGTAGGCATGCTTAGTGGGATACCTGAGCCAAGAATAAATGAATAAATTCAAAGAGTTCTGCACCTTTCAGATCTGGCAAAGACTGGAGATTGGTTTCTATACCAGAATCACATGGAAATCAGAGTGTATGGGTGAGAACTAGCCCCATACAAGTTGCCTAAGTATGTGCATGTTTGAATATTCACACTGGAATATATTCGTCAGATGATAAACTCAGATGATATCCATTTTGTGTCTCTAAAGAAAAAACATCAGATGAGGATCAAAGGACAAATAGGCCCATTTATCTGCAACAGTCGAGCTGTCAGGGAAGAAGCAGACAAATTGTTGAAGGAGATGAAATTCAACACTAGTTTTATTTGGATATATGACCCCAGTGGGATCATTGCAGAGATGAGGTCCAAGAACAAAAGTTTTCCCTATGCCCACACCCTCAAGCTAGAAATTGAAAAATATGTGAACCATACAGAATGGGAAGCAAATACTCTGGTAGATACAGAGCCACCAAAATCTCTTTCAGTATCTATCTCACCGACCGCTACTCCTCAGATACCTAAGGAAAAAAGGCCAAGAAAGTATGATTCACCTCCAATTACTGAGGTATCAGCAGAATAATTCTGAGTATACAACAAGAAACCCAAAACCACTCCCGCTACTCACATGTCTAGTGAGGGAGAGCCCTACTCTGCCACAGTGATTGAGAGAAGATAGCAGGTGGTGTCAACTTCTTCCTCGAAGAAACAGATAGAAATAGCTGTGACCACCCAAACTCCACAAGGATTCTTCACTTGTAAGCATCTTTGAGAAATATGATATGATTAAAAAGAAGAACCAGATGTTGACTAATAGCACTTACTCCCAGTTCTGGAAGCACACTTCCACAACATAGCACAAACTATTTTCATCCTTTGATACAAAGAAAGGAAGAATGCATCTAGCATTCCTGCAAGCACATGTGCCTCACCCCAAAGAGATCACTGACTACAAGAGGTCAACTATTGTTTTTGACACTAAACAAGTCCATCCAACTGACCAGATGGATTTGCACAGACAGAATGGAGAAATGGTTTTCTCCACATTAGCACATGCTTCCTCTACTGCAACTAAGTTACATGTGTCTTTAAGCAATGTTCAGACCCAATTGAAGTTGGAGAAAATATCCTCTTTTGCAAAGGATAATAAAATAAAATCCTTAGAGGATTTGGTGCTTAAGATTGGATATGATCTCTCGAATGTTAAAGTAGCACAGGAAATGTTAAAGAAAAAGAATGCCGACATTGCATCTTTGAGAAAACAATTGAAATTTCCACCAACAGAGGATTCACAAGATAAAGAGGTAGCTGAAGCCAAAAATGAGAAAGAAGAATTGTTGAAGCTTATCATGCAGTAGAACGCATAGCTCAGAGAAATGGAGATAGAGTTGGAAAGATTATTGAAAGAAAAGGGAACAAATGAAACCAATGGAAGTCATCCCATTGAGTGCAGTTCCCATTGTAGAAGTAAGTACAACAACAGTTCCAACAACCACTACAGCATAAATTCCATCAACAACCCCATTGACAGCACTAGAAAAAACTGTGGAGCTCGCAAAGTCCATGGAGGAAATGAATTTGCAAGAGACAGAGATTAATAGGTTGAAAAGGGAGGTTGAAAATATTCAGGAACTCAAATCCTCTTTCCAAACAAGTTATAATGTTAAGAGATAGGCAACAGAGAAGCTTAAGCAGGAAATACAACAGCTCCAGAAACAAACAGTGGCAGGCAAGACACTAGTAAAGGCTAAGGAAAACATATGGACAGATATTGCAAAATCCATAAATGAAATTTGGCCCATGGTGCAAATCATGTTTGAGCAACATGATCTGGTGTTAAAGAGTATGCAAGCCATTGATAGGATAAGAACAGAGCTGGGTGAGATGCCCTCAGTGTCCAACTTGATCATCCTGTTTCTGTACTCCAAAACCAAAGAAGAGCTGGAAGAATTAAAAGTCGAAGACAGAACAAAGACTATCCTCGAGGTAAAAGAGTATTGACTAAAAGGGGATTGATGTTACAGTTGGAGGAAAAGGCTCAGAACATGGAAATTGGAGTTCAAATATTTTTTAGCAAGATTGAAGCCTTACAGAAAAAGGGTCTTCCTGATCTACATGTCCTAAATGATAAACTAATGACTCTGTCTAATTACAAGCAAAGGATCGCAACCGTGGCCAAAGATAGTTCCAAGTTTTCAGGGATACAAGGCAGCATGACGGGTAAAGAATTCTTGGAGACATTGTAACATGACCTCAACATTTAGCACGAGATCAAGTATGTCTTCATCATCAAGCCGACTTTTTCTAAATACACCGAGATGGACAAAGTTTATTGTCGGTTATTGAAAATTACCATCCCAAGCACACATAGATGGGATGAGCTGTGCGATTTGATTGAGTAAAGGAAAAGCATCATCCATCTCAGCGTCCAACTCAGTGTACAACACGGTTGAGGTCATCCGAATGACTCAACAATGGTCTTCCCCGAAATCAGCATGAGATATTCAGCACATCATCATCAGTTACTACTTTTCCGCATCTTGTTAGATTAGTTAGTTAGACTTAGACTCTTTCATGTCCTGATCATTAATGACATGGTCGTTGTAACTTTTATTATAAATATTTCTCACTTAGAAGTAGGAAGGGTTGTTGATATTTACGCCCGATCAAACTCTAGTTGCTGTAATTTTGTATCAAGAAGTTATTCTAGTAATACAAAGAGAAGTTTCACAGGATTCCTGTGTGTCAAATTGTTGGTGAAGTTCCCTCTGTCTGCGTACGAGTTTTTTCTTTCTCAGTTATCATATTGTCTTTCAAAATCTATTCGTTAAAAGAAGTTAAAGTTGCATAATTTACCATTGTGTACTCTGTTCTTAATCTTTTGCAGATTTAAACGTTTTTCCTCTGATGTTATAACAAAGAAATTCTTAAATGCTTTTTTGTTCTAACCGATATCTCATCTTTTCGGCAATACACCATTTTTATTTCTAAAGAATCCAACATTAGCACCATCTCGCCCTGTGAAATGAATCTTGTAAAGTTTTCTTTAACTTCTATCTCTTAAAAATAGACCCCATAGCCCAATGGAAGCATAATTGATATTCAACCACTTCATTCAAAAACAAATACAAACAACTCGATTATATTTTCTCTAACTAGCCTAAAATCTTTGAAAACTCAAACAGATCTAGAACTCACAGAGAGATCCCTCTCTGAAACTGGTAGGGCTAGTTTCCAGTTTCGAAGCAGTGGGTTAAGGTTACCTCTGATAAGTTTCTTCTTAACTCATATACAACCTTTGGGAATTTACATAGTGATAACAACTCCCTCGAAGAGTTTCCTTATTCATTCAATATTTCACTTGATTTAGGCATGGAATTACGTAGTTAGGTATTTTTTATGCTTATTTGGATATTTGATCCATAGCATAAGATATGGTTATGGTACATAGACTTTACAAAATACTTGGATTTCTTGTGTCAGAGCTAGATTTGATGCTTGCACATGGATTAATTCCCCAACTTGGTTAGAAATGATATTCATAATTTTGTTTATATTTGTACCGATTATATCAAAATACAAGTGATGAAATTTCTTTTGAATTTTTTCAAGTTTGAACCACTTATCTTGTGAGGGGTATTGTCCAATTATAATACTTTGTAATAGTGGAATGGTCGTGTCATGGATATGCTTAATCTTCTTTTTAATTTTATGATATTTGTCTGCTAGTGCAATTAACTCAAGATTATTTCATTTGGTGGTTCAAGATGCATTAAGAAATGTTCAACCAAAGGTTGGTTGTAAGGTCACAAAATATCCACATTGAATATAGGGTGAAGACCTAAGTAATGTGAAAATTCAAATCGTAGTTTCCAATTATGGCCCTTTCTACCTTAGAGGATCCCAAAAACCCTCTAGGTTGGAGATGGATGGGAACAACCAAATAAGGATTCATATGCAATAATTGGCTGGGGCCTTGCCCTAGGTCATCATGATGAGTCCTCCTCTATTACATGTATTATTGTTTTATTTATTTAGTTGTAGGTCATGTGGCACTTTGGACTTTGATATTTTATTTCTTGCAACTCTATTGTCTCAGGTGTTTTGGCTTAAGCAAACACAATTTTTGAATTTTGTGTCTCTTTGTTGCTAGTGATACATGAATGCACGACCCATCCTTTTGTCTCAAAGTGATGTACATTTTGTTATATTAATAGTCAAAGGAAGCTTGAATGTAAACACAATCAAATAGAAAGCATTGTCACCAATTTACTTTGTTATGGTGTAGGGGGAATATTACAATGAATGTAGTTTGCAATAAGGTCCTTTGAACCTTCCATTTATATGTGCAACCAAAATTGATCACAAACTTGAAAGTGATGAGGCAAAAAATATTTTTCATGTCACTTATTACATCTCTATGAAGTTTTTTCCATGATAGTTGCATGCTTTGATTTGTTCAATGAAATTGACAACTCTTTCATCCTCTTTCTAGGTTTAAGAATATTCTTTGACAATGTTTCACACTAGATATGTAAAAATTAAAAAATGTTTCTGGTTAGAAGCTGATGAAACCTCAAAAGTGTTGTGAATTCTTGAGTTGTAATGAGGTTTCTTATAGTTATGTTGAATGAACATAGGATTGCCAATTACATATGTGTGTCGATTCATATGGTTGTATATGTAGAAAAGGTGTATAATGATTATGTCCACTACCTTTATTTGGTTTTGTTAAAACTAAGGTATTCCATACCTAACCATTTATCTCCAATACCAATTAAACTAGAGTTGAGAAGAATAGTCAACTATTAGATAGTTCGACATACAAACCTAATGCAAAAAAAAGCATTAGTAAAATAACATAAATATGCACATGCATTTAATGTAATTCACAAATACATACATATATATTCATAACACAACTATTTCAATCATTATTACATTCAAATCCAATTATCAAAGGATAATACAAGGCTTTGTTACAACTCTTCCATATTACTACATCTCATACATTACATCCATTATAATGATTTTCCATATCTTTCAATTTATTTATCTAGAATGTTTGTTATAGTAACCCCTATCTATATATGTTAGCTATAATGTGAGATATCCCCTAAATGAAGGGAGCTCCATTGTTTCATGTCAACTGCACAACCTCAAACATGAAAAGAATTCGAGGTTGGTAGACAATTGGTTGAGTAGGTCCACTCATTCGGTAGACAATATAATGTGAGATATCCCCTAAATTAAGGGATCTCCATTGTTTCATGTCAACTGCATAACCTCAAACATGACAAGAATTTGACATTGGTAGACAATTAGTTGAGTAGGTCCACTCATTCGGTAGACAATATAACTTTTACCATGTTGACCCCATCGTGTTGCTTCATGTTGTATGTTGACCAAGTATCAAGTTATCATATTTGACTTAGTTGGCCAATAAATCAAGTGTTCAATACCTTCAAGAATATCTCATTTATCGGTTACTTTATTGATTTCTTAGATTCTATTTATTCATCAAAAGCTTTGTAAAACTCCAATTTAATCCTAACACAAATATAATTTATTTTCACTTGCCTATTTCATTAGTGAATCTTCAACCATATCTCCATGCTTGTATTTCATCAACTTAACTTTTCTAGAATCAACCATCTCCTCGATGAAGTTGTACCAAATGTTCATGTGCTTAGACTCAAGATGGTAAGTCAATTTCTTTCATAATTCCACTACACTTTGATTTCCATTATCCTTAGATTCTTGCATACATATTGAATTTAAATGGTCTCTCTATGTATATGCATTTCCACCATGTAATCAACTTTAGTGCTTAATAATGTTATAGTGGATAGTATTATACTATTCTAGTTGACGACTTTTCCATTCAATTTAAACATAAACAATAGTCAAGTTAATGTTATCGATATTGACCTACTTAGTCAATATTGTTGTAGTCTTGTAGACATGGTCGCAATCTTCATAGAAAATTCCAAACTCAGTCATACTTGAGCATGAGGGGAAAGAGAATCATTCAAAAAGATATGCTACCAAAATTTAGAGGTGATCAGTTGCAGTTAGGTTTCGTAGCTTGGTTGAAATACGAGGAGGAGAAAAGAGCAAGTGGAAAAGAGGAATGCATCTACACCTTGAGGTAAATGGTATTGATGTATTTCTTTCACATTGATTATTAGATCATTGGTTTTCCCCTTCAACTATTTGTATTCCATTTTCAAATGTTCATATCTGATTTATTTTCTTGTAGCTTAGAGTATATAAAAGCTATATATATGATTCTAATACGAGGAAGAGAAGTAGAATGGTATTGTTTTGTCTCTTGTGTGTAGGAAGCAGGTTGTAGGTGTTGGAGCTAGAAATTCAAGACTGCATCATTTAGAAAATACAAGGACAACCTTCAATAAAAGGTATGCTATTCTACCATTTCCTAGTTTAGTTATGAATTTGTTTGCTTCTTTCTAGGAAACCCATAGAAGTCTAGACCCACTGTCTGTCTAGGATCAATAGACATAGCCTAGGGATGTCTTGTTATCCCATTGGTATATTTCTCCACAACACTAACCAACAATTGTGGCCTAGCAAGGCATCACACATGGCTACTCTTGGCCACTCAAAAGGCTAAAAAACAAGCTAGCATCAACAACAACAAGTCCACCCTTGATGTTATTCCAAGCTATCCTCACACAAACTATCCAAGAAAAGTGCTCCAAGTCTCATCTAGGGTTTCCTTACCACAAACCCTAGGTCCTTCTCACATAAATTCTTCAATCCTATCACTTCAAGTCTCCTTTAGGATTTTCTTCACAAGAACCCTAATACATTCCTCCCTTGTATAAATACAAGTACAAATATTGAAGACAAGTTCATATTCAAGATACATTGATCTAATGAAATCCACTCACATGCTTACTATAACTGAATATGGTCTCCTCCCTTTATATAGAATATGTTATGAAGGCCAATAATAGTAAATAGACTAAGTCCACAAGAAATCTAATCTAATCCTCAAGATAAAGTCTCCAAGTGAATATTTCTCTCTCTAGGGTGTACACATGTCAAGAGAAGGTTCCTCAAGTGGCGTATTATACAAGAATGGGATCCAAGTATTAATTTCTCTGAAATATCCCAGATATAATTGATCTGGATATCTACTGCTAATCTAGTGTTCAATCTCATAGATTTGATACTCTAGGGGTTTTGGGATGCGTTTTATCTTCAGACATGGGGGCTTCTAAATGCGTTTTAGTTATGTGCTTGATATGTTTTGTGATTGTTGCATGTGCATGTTATACATTATGGTTTAAACAATATATATATATGATGCATGCAGAAATAAGGAACAACAACCGCCCAAAAATATGTATTATGAGGTTTAAGTAGGGAAATACAATGAAATAGTGGAAATATAGAAAACAGTCCTCAGTTATATCTCATGGATCATCACTGGAATACAATAAAATACCATAAAATACCCGTGATCAGAATATGAAGGCATATCTGATGCATGCACGGACATATCGGAAAAATCAACAGTTTCAGAGAGGCACGATAACCGTTACAAACTGGAAAACTAGTCTAGAAGGCTATAACCGTCAGAATGAGCTGGAAACTGTCTCGATAGAAACTCCCTAGCCTCTATACTGATCCTGGTGACTTTCAGATGTAAGATATGTTCTCTGAGGCTCCAAATCTCACCCCCTGGGGGTCTGCACACCTCTTGGGATGATCCGGATTTTATGAGTAGAATGAAATGAATACATATTATTAATAGGTGCTTAACACAAAATAGCAGAGATACAATAAAACTGGTTTTCTATTCAATAAGGAAATAAGTTGAAACTGTAAAATGCAACGGAAACAAGCTTGCTGGAATGGTGGCGGCTTATCTCTGAGAAGAGATGTAATGACTATGGTCATTCACAATAAGATGATTAAAATGAGGCTTTGAAGGCATTTTTACAATAAACAGGAATGCCAAAAACCCTAGAAATCCAAAAACCTAACCCTAGGAGATGAAGCGCCAAAAGTCATGTAGGCCCCATTTGGGTAAGTACATCAACTTCCCGGGGCCGTAACGTTTGCATACGATCTCTGTTTTAGGCGTATGATAGCCCGTTGGAAAGGTATCATCGAGGAGATTCATTTTTGGGGCTCAATCATGCCTTCTACTATCATTGAAAATATCTATCCCAAAAAACCTTCATTTAGGCCCTCAACATGGCCTCGGAAGTTAAACTGCTAAAAATAGTAAATTGCCAAACTTGTCAGAAAATTGTTTTGAGCCAGTTGAAAAAGGTGGGTGGCCACCGACAGATATGATGCATGCACAGACATATCAAAAAAATTGACAGTTCCAAAGAGGCATGATAACCGCTACAAACTAGAAAAATCATCTGGAAGGCTATAACCGTCAGAATGAGCTGTAAACTGTCTCAACAGAAGTGCCCTAGCCTCTATACTGATCTTGGTGACTGTCGTATGTAAGATATGTCCTCAGAGGCTCCAAATATCATCCCATGGGGGTCTGTACACCTCCTGGGCTCTCTAAGTGCGCCCAAATGATTCCACCAACATAATCAACTGCTATATGTCTCAAAATGTTCGCCCTGGCGAATGCAGAACTAGGTCAGAGGGGTTTCCTTAAATCTGATCTGAAACTCTGTCTATAACCCCAAATGTCCTTCCTCAAGAGTTGTGCCCTAGGTGGCTGACTGGTGTGCCCTGAAGGATTCCAACATCATAATCTGATGGCAGGTGACTCAATCTATGCTCCATGGATGGATCCCAACTGGGTTGGAAGGGATCTGCAATACAAGCTCTGGTCTCATGCAACTACACAAACCCTCTGACCTTGCATCCTCACTGGCTGAGCTGCACAACATTGCAAACTGGATACTCCTGAATAACATAGTGAAATACCTAAATGGTATCTCCAATGGGATAGGGTGTGTCTCTCAACACCGAAACCGATCAATGGTGGTGGTTTCGTCCAGAAATCCACAAAACAATAGAAGTTGAATCTCCTCCTCCTCTGGGAACTCTCTCAACATCAAATCATAACATAGCATAATGAGGAATTAGGTTGAATTCCTCCCTTTATACGCTTCTCGATCTAATTCACCATTGAACTCACTTAAGCTAGGTGCTTTTCCTCCTAAGGTGAGTAATTAATTAATTAAGTCCCCACCTTAACACCTTTTCATTCTATTTCTCCATTGAGTTAGGCTTAAGTGACATTTCCTTTGTTTTTGGCTTAATTCATCGTTTAGCCATCAATTATCCCTTATTTCTCCTCTGGTTCCTTTTTTGTGTCTGACTATAGTCTATGAGAACATATAGACTACTAAGTCACTCCCTGCTGGGCTACTCTTGACAATGGGACATCACAATCCTCCCTTCCCGAGATTGCTTGTCTTCAAGCAACATCAATCCTGGGTGCTGCAAAATATGCTCCCCATGCCACATGGCATCCTACACTGGAAGTCCCCTCTATCTAACCAAGCACTCCCTGATGATCATGTTTCTCAACCCGCGCTCTCTCTGCTTGACCACCACCTCTGGCACTAGCTCCAACTTACCCTCCTCATCTAAGGGTGGAAACTCCTCTGAAGTGCATATCTGTTGTCCCACTACCTTTTTGAGGCAAGAAACATGAAAGACGATACAAATATTTCTACCTTCTAGTATCTCTAGCTCATACGCCACCTCGCCTACCCTCTTGATGACTATGTATGGCCCATAAAATATTGGCTTCAGTTTCTCTGCTCCGCTCCTCTTCAAGGAGTATTATCGATATGGCTGTAATCGCAGAAAAACCAAGTCCCCAACCTCAAAACTGCGCTCTACCCTCTGCCTATCTACATATATCTTCTGTTGGTTCTGTGTTGCTTGCAAGTTTTCCTTCATTGTCCATAGAATCCTATGGCTCTCCTCCACCCAATCTTTGGCCCCCAAGACTGCTATCCCCAAACACAATCTCCACAAAAGTGGTTGCATCGTATCCATACAATTCTCTAAATGGCGACATCCTGATAGACATATGGTGAGTCATGTTGTAACAATACATACCCATGTGCAACCACCTCACCCATGTTCACTGTTGTCCTCCCACATAGTTCCTTAGATACCCCTCCACCCATTTGTTGACAATATCTTTGGTAGCTGGTACTCATGGCTAGCTTTGTGCCTATCAACCGAAAAATCTCCTGCCAAATTGCATTGATGAAGCACCCATCCCTATCACTTACTATTTTCCTAGGTAGGCCATGCAACCTGAATATATCTCTGAAAAAAACATCTTCTACCTATATGGAATTGTAGTCCGTTGGTATGGAAAATAAATGTGCAAATTTAGTCAGCCTTTCGACCACCACGAATATACAGTACCTGCCCTGCACTCGAGGAAGGCCTGTAATGAAATCCATAGAAATGCTCCCCCATTTATGCTCTAGAATGGGTAGAGGTTGAAGTAATCCTGCTGGGTGTATATGCTCGGACTTGTGATGCTAACAAGTCATGCACTCCTGGACGTGCCTCAATACATCATCCTTGAGACCCTTCCATGCAAATCTCTCCTTGATTTGCCTGTAAATTTTGAAGTACCCATGGTGCCCTGCTGCAGGCGAATCACGACACACCTTAAGAATCTTCCCCTTTAAGGTAGATTATGGAACCAAGTAGATCCGGTCCTTGTAGAAAATGACATCATCTAGTACCCGATATCTATCATCAACCACATGTTCATCCATCGCCTCACAAGCAAATTTGTTTTTGGAGTATTCCACCAACAAATGTGCTTTCCAATCTATGCAAATGTCCATCATCGAACACCCTAGTGGCCTCCTGGACAAGGCATATGCTATGATGTTCCTTTTTCCCTTGACATACTCAATGTCAAAGTCAAAGGTTTGGATATTTGAGAACCACTTTTTTTGTCTCTCACTGAGGTCTTTCTGATCCAGGAAATACTTGAGACTATTGCGATCCGTCTTCACTACAAATTTTCTACCCACCAGATACTGCATGAATTTGGTTAAGGTGTGCATGATTGATGGCATTTCCTTGTTGTAAATAGAATAGAGTCTCTCTTACTCATTGAGCTTCCTTCTCTCAAACACAATGCAATAGACTCCCTGCATCAACACTGCTCCAATCCCCACCCTTGATGCATTGCACTCCAAGACGAATGACTCCGAGAAGTCCATAAGGGCTAGAACAGGTCATGTGCTCATGAACTCCTTCATGTTCTCAAATGTCCACTTTGACTCCTCTATCCAATGAAAGGCACCCTTCTTGGTCAAATCTGTGAGTGGTGATCCTAACTATGAAAAATCCCTAACAAACCTCCTGTAATAGCTGCACAACCCAAAGAAGCTCCACAACTCTGTCACACTCCTGGGTGTTGGCCAATCCAAAATGGCCCTGATATTTTCCTGATGTACCTGAACCCCCTGTGCACTGATGATATGTCCCAAGTAAAGCAACTCTGTCATCTTGAATTCAAACTTGGACTCTTTGGCGTAGAGTGACTGTGCCTCCATGATGCTCAACAACTCCTCCAAGTGACCCATATGCTCCTTCCATGTCTTGTTGTAGACCAAAATGTCATCGAAGAAAACCAAAACGAATTTCCTCAACTACCTCCTGAATATGTGGTTCATGCAAGACTAGAATGTAGCTAGTGCATTGGTTAGCTTGAATGGCATAACCAAAAACTCGAAATGGCCAAAATGGCACCGAAATGTCGTCTTCTCTATGTCCTACTCTCTGATGTTGATCTGATGATATCCAGAGCGTAAATCAATGTTCAAGAAGAAAACTGCCCCATGAAACTCATCCATCAACTCGTTAATGTGAGGGATAGGATACCAGTTCTTTATGGTTTTCTTATTCAAGGCTCGGTAATCGATGCACATCCTCATGATACCATCCTTCTTCAAGACTAAGACAATTGAAGAGGCGAATGGACTGCTACTAGGTCTGATGTGTCCCATCACCAACAATTCCTTGATTGATTTTTCTATCTCATCCTTGAACCTCTTAAGATGATGATAAGGTGGGGTGATCATGGGTTTGGCCCCCTCCTCCAACTCAATGGTGTGCTCAAATCCCTTGTTTGACGATCTCCCTGGTGGAATCGAGCCAAAAACCTACTGATGTCATCCCAACAAGTTCCTGATCTTTGTTTGATATTGTTGTCGACCCTTAGAATCCTTCTGCGTAGTGATCAAGCATTCTGCGACGAATGATACCTCCCCATTCTTGAATATCCTCTCCATCCTCTTGGCTGAGACTGTCCTGGGTGCTCCTGTCAACATACCCCTCAGAACAACACTCTTCCCGTCACTGTCTCTGAACCCCATCTCCAAGGTTTGGTAGTTGGTGGTGATTTTACCTAAGGTGATCAACCATTGGACTCCCAAAACCACATCTGTGTCTGATGAGTCAACCACATCAAATGTATCTCTCACGGTGTAGTTTCCTAACTTGATCTCTAAGTCCGGAACATTGTCTAGACACTCCACTATATGACCATTTGCAACTTCAAAATCAAATCCCTCAAACTCCTCTGTCTGAAGGGCTTGTCTCGATACCAATGAAGCATCGATGAAGTTGTGGGTGGCCCCACCATCTATCAGGATGATTTACCATTTCCCTTGAATAGTCCCTCTGATATGGAGGGTGTCGTACCTGGGAACACCAAAAAGGGTCGTTGTGAATCCTCCCTTTGTTGGTTTATATCTGCTAGCCTGCTGAGGAGGCTGTGGAACGATCGATGGGTGGGCCCCTACTAGTGTCGGTGGTCTACGAGGAGGATGCTCCTTCGCTTGCTCTGGCTCCTCCTTTGAGTTGGTGGATCCACTGTCTTGCTCCTCCTCCTCACTATCCACATTGTCTGCTGCCACCTCAATATAGTGAATCTCTCCCTTTCCCATGCACCTATGGCCTTGGACCCAATGATCTCTGTAGTTGAAGCACAGATTCTTCCTCATGAGCTCTCATCTCGTCTCATCATCCAACTTCTCCTTTCCCTTCCATTCCCTTTGTAATGGCTTCTGGTCTCGATCCTTCTGTGGTACAAAGGGTTTAGTTTTTGGCACTGAGTCTTCCAACTATCTAGTGTGTAGGATGGCATCCTGCAAGGTGTGAGGCTAGTATGCCTTCACCCATCCTCTCAAAGGTTTTGTGAGCCCTTTTGTGAATAACATGATCAACCGAGGCTTAGATATATCTTTCAATTCCATTGCTACCCGCTGAAACTATGAGATGAATGCCTCTATTGTGCTAGTTTGTCTCAACTGGGCTAGATCTTTGAAATGAATCTATGGATCCCTCCTATCAAATCTATCCACAAGTCTCTCTGTGAACCCCCTGTAGGAGGTGATGCGATTGTGGCCCAATGTCACCATTCCATGATACCAACACTTGTGTGACTCACCCTCCAATTGTAAGGTAGCGAAACATATGGATTCTGTCTCGGTCATCTGGTTGAGCTTGTAGTAAGTGTCTAGCTTATGTACCCAAGCTCTGACGGTGCATCTGGACAATCCATCGAAAGAAGGTATGGTGAGTTTACCAACTTTTTAGATAAAATCAATGTTATTCCCCTAATACTACTGTGGTCCTCCTCTATGTGGTTCTCTGGGGAGGTTCCTGAGTCTGAGTCCACAATAATCGACTAGGGTCATGTCCTGATGGAAGTCATGGCCCAATTCTACATACTCCCTCCGGTACTCTGCAATGTCCTCTGCATGAGTGGGCAACCTCTGTGCTATTGGCAGCTGTGCTGCTACTAGGGGTTCCCTTTGGAAAATGGGAAACAAAGGTATGAGAATCCTACTCGAAGAGGTGTATGTGTGAGTAGGTGACTAGGGTCTACTTCCTTCCGTTGATTTCCCTTGTGCTACATGTGGCGCTTGTGTCCCTGGGGTGCCAACTATATCCAATCTATCAACCAATTATGCCAAGGACTAATTCATGGTTCGCTGACTAGCTAACATATCGCTGATAACCTACATGAAGGCTACCTCTGGATCCATGGGGGATTACCACTACCCTCTGGTCACTCATATATTTCTCCTAACATCCTCTCTGCCTCGTGCTCAGCCTCATGCTATGCCCTTCTCACTGCTTCCCTGTGCGCCTCTTCCTCTTCCTCTGAGATGGGAGGGAAAGGAGGAAATTCATGCCTAGGCCTTATTTCCTTGCACCTGTTGTAAGTGACATATTCATCACCTACATGCTCACGATTATCTGGGTCTTATGTTGCACTCATCGTCTTTAGTCACAGGTTGGCAAGACTAAAGCTCTGATACCATTGAAATATCCCATATCTAACTGATATGGATATCTACTGCTGATCTAGAGTTCTGTCTCACATATTTGATACTCTGGGGGTTTCTAGATGCGTTTTATCTTCAGATCTGATACTCTAGGGTTTTCTAGATGCGTTTTATCTTCAGATATGATACTCTTGGGGTTTCTGGATGCGTTTTAGTTATGTGCTCGAGATGTTTTGTGATTGTTGCATGTTCATGTTATACATTATGGTTTAAACAATATATATATATATATATATATATATGATGCATGCGGAAATAAGGAACAACAACTGCCCAAAAATATGTACTATGAGGTTTAAGCAGGGAAATACAATGAAATATTGGAAATATAGAAAATAGACCTCAGTTAGATATAATGTATCGTCACTGGAATACAAGCAAATAAAATAAAATACCCGTGATCAGAAGATGAAGGCAAATTTGATGCATGCACAGATAGATCGACAAAATCGACAATTCTGGAGAAGCCCGGTAACCGCTACAAACTGGAAATATCGTCTGGAAGGCTATAACCATCAGAATGAGCTAGAAAATGTCTCAACAGAAGCGCCCTGGCCTCTAGACTGATCCCGGTGACTTTCGGATGAAATATCTGTCCTCTAAGGCTCTATATCTCACCCCTGGGGGTCTGCACACCTCATGGGCTCTCTGAGTGCGCCCAAATGATTCCACCAATGAAATCAACTGCTATATGTCTCAAAATGTTCACCGTGGAGAATGAGGAACTGGGTTGGAGGGGTTTCCTTGAATATTATCTGAAACTCCATCTATAACCCCAAACTTCCTTCCTCAAGAGTTGTGCCCTAGATGGTTGACTGGTGCACCTTGAAGGATTCCATCGTCGAAATCTGATGTTAGGTGGCTCAATCTATGCGCCCTGGCTGTATCTCAACTGGGTCGAAAGGGATATGCAATACATTCTTTGATCTCGTGCAGCTACACAACTCCTCTCTCTGACCTTGTGCCCTCACTGGATGAGCTGCGCAACACTGCAATCTGGATACTCCTGAATAACACAGTGAAATACCTGGATGGTATCTTTGATGGACTAGGGTGTGTCTCTCAACACTGAAACCGATCAATGGTGTTGGTTTCCTCCAAGAATCCACAAAACAGTAGAAGTCGAATCTCCTCCTCCTCTGGGAACTCTCTCAACATCAAATCATAACATAGCATAATGAGGAATTAGGTCGAATTCCTCCCTTTATACTCTTCCCAATCTAATTCACCATTGACCTAACTTACGCTAAGCACTTTTCCTCCTAAGGTGAGTAATTAATTAATTAAGTCCCCCCCTTAACACCTTTTCGTTCTATTTCTCCGTTGACTTAGGCTTAAGTGAAATTTCCTATGTTTTTGGCTTAATTCATCGTTTAGCCATCAATTCTCCCCTATTTCTCCTCTAGTTTCTTGTTTGTGGCTGACTATAGTCTACAGGAATAGATAGACTACTAAGTCACTCCTTACTGGCCTACTCTTGGGAACGAGACATCACATGCTCCTCATCTCTCCAAGAAAAACATCCAATTCTAAAATGATCCTTGTCAAAATATGTGTCCTAGGTCCACATATAATCCCAAACAATGGATTCTCAACCCAAGTGTCATAAAGTAAATAACTCATCCTCCTAAGGCTTGCCAAGTGGTCCCAATTCTCTTAGGTCTAAGAACCCTTTCTCCTAGTGACCAATTCTTCTCCTCCAAGGTATATCCAACACCTATGCAAGCAATAATCCTCCTCAATGAACATGCCACGTAGAATTTATCAATGCCACATAACATAACCACCTCATCAAGGAGTGTGCCACATCTAGCACCAAGTCCAAGGTCAAACAATCACCTATATACATCTCTCCAAGGGTCATCGACAAAAAGGTATAAGATACGATTAAGGGGTTAGGTTTCACCATGAAACCCACATCTCATGAATATACCCCTAGAATGGTGTAAACACTTCCAAATAAACCCAAAAGATAACATTCCCTCTGTGCAAGGAAAGTGTTTTCACCAACACTAGTCTTCTCCCTTAAAATCTCAATTGAACCCACATTCTATAGATTTGAACTTTCCATGGTCTCAAAATCAAACACCAACCCACTAAAAGAAACTATCACTCAAACCTCATTCTTATCCATCAATGCAACACTACACATCCTCAAACTAACTAGAATTAGTTAATTCAATATGGTTAACATATCTCCTAGGAGGCATACTCACCCTCATTGAAGATCTAGGTACTCCTACATGCTCCTGTCCATCTTGCAATGTTTAAGTAAGCCAACCTATGGGATAAATTAGTTGTTAAGGATGTATCCTTACTTAATCTCTCCTCTTTTACACTTAGATTTTATTATTCTCTTACCCATAAATTAAATTCTAGCAACCTCCTCATTCCTTCCAATCACTAAAAAATATACTTGTGATCTAGATGACTATACATTGTCATGAAAATTCATATCTTGGCTCACCATATTATTTTTCTATGTTGGAATGTGCATCCTATGATATTTATAAGTGTCACTATATCCAAAAAATTATTATTAATACTCAAGGGTTCCAACTTAGTCATATTTTATTTAGGAACATAAACATAAACTAGACAACCAAATACATGAAAATGTGATACCTCTAGTTTGACACTAGTGATTTCCTCCTCTAATGTATTGTCCTTCAAGATATTATAAGGACATCTATTCAAAATATACACAATTGTATTAGAAGCCTCCACCCAAAGTCACATGGGAAAATCCATGGCATGAATCAAAGACTTAGTAGTCTCAACAATAGACACGTTCTTCCTCTTAGAAACTGCATTTCATCGTGGATTGTAGGTTACTATCAACTCCTTCTTGATTTTTTCTTCCCTGGAAAGAGAATCAAACTTCATGGAGGTATACTCACCTCCATTATCTAAACAAATTAGTTTGATATTCTTCCTTGTCTAATTTTCAACCAAGCCTTTGAACTCTATGAAATTACTGAACACTTCATTGTTAGTCTTTAAAATATAAATCCAAGTCTTGCATGAGGAATCATCAACAAAAGTGACATAATACATATTAACTTTCCAGGAACATGAAGTCATAGCTCCACACACATATGAATGGATCAAATCAATACTCCCTCTTAATTTCTTCCCATTACTTAAAAAAGAAGCCTTGGAATGTTTTCCAAAAGTGCATCAACTACATACTCCTTCCTTCTCTACCTTGAAGTATGACAATCCCTTCAATAAGTTATTCAAGAGAGGAATTACTCCATAGTTTAAGTGACCAAAATTCGTATGCTAAGTCTCACACAAATTGGTACTACTATGCATTAGAGTACCATGGTTCACTGAATATGCCTACAATCTATAAACAACTCCAACTTGAACCCCTTTTGCTACAACATGGGTTTGATCTCTAATGATGGCCTTCTGAGCATCAATATTGGCCACACAACATAGATTTTCCATACAAGAAAAAATAAGATTTTTCTCCAAACAAAGAACAAATAAAACATCAATCAACTCAAGAACATCACCTGATGGCATCCAAAATGAAATGTGTCTCAATCCTTTCAGAGGATAAGTATCGCACATCATCACCCAACTCCACACTCATTTCTCCCTCTTTCTCTTGAACCCTGATAAATAGTTTTCTTTCATAAGTCATATGTCTCGATGGCCCATTGTCAACAAACCATCCAATGCTTGACATAGTGTTAGAATATAAACACGAGACCATGGAGAAGGTGTTACCAAAGCACAACACTTGGTCAAAAAAATAAAGAGATACAATTTCCCTGTATAACTCCTCATCCTTACAACTTGGACTCATCTTAATCCATTCTACAATATTTTATCTCTCATATGATTACATTGAAACACCATTACAAAATACACTTCCACATATCATGATTTCAATGTCACTACAATTTATTTAACCCCATGAATTTCCTATATATTCATGACTTGATATATTAAGTGTTGTCCATGTGACCTTTTCATCTTATGGACCCTTCACATATGTTATTTTGGTAAAATAACATGTGCCATACTCACTCTTGTCATAAGTCGCCCTTACATTTCTAATAGTTTCTAAGTCACCTAGAAAAAATAAAATAGATAAATTCATTCAATGAATGTTGTGCCTCTTTTTCTAACTGATGTACTTGATGTAAGTTGAGGACCTTTTTTGTTGGATATGAGCTATCATCCTTATTCTCTCAAAGGTTTTTCCTCACTTTCTAGTTGGCATGTCGACTCCTCCTCCTCTAAGTGTTATTCTACCTTCTTATCCTCTTAAATGTAGCACTTGACACACAAAAAATACAGTAGAAATCTAGAATTTTCAATCTACACATATAAAATCATCACACAACAAATCTATGCTTCATTGATCTAGCATTCTCAATATACACATTTCAAATCCATTACCACATTATATCGCAATAGCTATGAATCAATGAATCTATGACTAATAGATCTTGTTTCCATTGATCTCATGCCCTAGCATATATCCACCATGATCTCATGTAGGAAACTAAAGGACATCGACAATATATTAGTCACTAGCATATTTTCTACAACTCTTCCTCAACATCCACTCATCCCACTCTCACACAATTTCCCCCAATACCACCACCTTTCGCCAAAACTATTTTCAACATTCCGATGCCTTTAACAACTCAGGATTTTTCTCTTAAATCACCCTAATCACTTCTATGCCTAAGATTTGGCAAAGCCTTCAACCTAAAGCTCAATTTCACCCTCAATCAATTTCTTTATATCAGTCACATCGCTTTTTCCAAGTCAAACTCTAATAATACTGACAAGATTGACTCACCCTCCATTAACCCAAGTTGCCATGATATAGATATCCACATTCTAGGAGTCCAAATATATTTGTTCCATAATCTGTTCTCACTTGAACCAAACACTAACACATGATGCATATATTCTCAATCTACACATTAGATCCAACTAACCGCACTTTGAGAAAATCAAGTGCACAATATATCCACTTAATGAACCTATGAAATAACACTTTTGTTCATGGGATATTAAAGAATACCTCTAATTTCACTAGATATTGATATATACCTCCTAAAATCCTTTTGTTGAACCCCCCTCCCAATACATCTTTCCAATTAAAAACCCCTATTTTTACTACATACCCATTTTTATACCCCCCAATAACTATAACCCCCCACCCTTCCACTCTCCTCCCCACAAATCCCCCCCT